>JAQQSQ010001969.1:0-11615 GCA_028627145.1 Eidolon dupreanum
GGGGGGACGTGGTGTCAGCCCAGGTTTCTGTGCTGCACAGTGCTAAGCGCTCGGCCTGATGTAGCCCGTGAAACCCCCACAGCAACAGGGGTGGGGCGCACAGCGCCCCGATCTTATGAGTCTGGACCACGTTCCTAGCAAAGCTCAGCAACTGGGGAGGAGGCGGAAGTCAGAGAGTCTGTTTCTACAGCCTGACTACTCACAAGTACTTCTAATTTCTAGTCTATTCTACTCACCTCAGGACAGACAAGAGGATTCGACAGGACTAGGGGCCATTTAGAAATGAGGGTGGGGGAGCCTGGGGCTCGCTCGCTGCCTTTGGGATCCGGTCTTTCCAGGAAAGAAAAGCTTTGTGATTTATCTAAATGGTCTCCATCTTGGGCCTAGTAAACGTAGATTTTTCATCACAGGTTTTCCTCTACGTTACTAAGCCTCACCCAGGTACTGAGAGCTCAGAAAAGTCAAACTAAATTATAAATGTTAGTACTTTCCCTTTTAAAATACTTTCATACGATTAAGAAGAGGGAAGATTAAGGGTCTGCTAAGTGGCTGGCATTGTCCCCGGAGGTAAGTTGCGATGTTCAGGTGTCGTCCCCAGGCACAGATGAAGGAGCTGAGGCAGACAGCCACTGCGAGGTGCTGCAGATGGCAAGGCCAGCTTCTCCTTAAAAAGGCAGAATGCAGAAGAGCTAAGAGACACCTCAGGAATCGCCTCACCTGCCTCCTTATTTCCATAGGAGTTACCAAGGCCAAAGGCACGTGATAACTTACAAAAAGCTACATTTCTGGTGGTGGAGCAAAAAAGAGAAAGCAGGTTTCTGATTCCTAATCCAGAGCTCTTTTCCTTATGTTGGGGTAAATAAAATGTAAAAAAATAAAATAAAAATAAAGGAAAAACAACCCTCCACCCTACCGCCTAAGAAAACCCCAAAAACATCAACCGGAAAATGTAAAAGCAGATGAGAAATCTTTCTGGAATACGGTAGAGCTGAGTCTTCCCCTAACTGACTATGAAGAATGGAGACGCCGCTCACGTGAGACCGTGAGACCCTCTGGTCGTTCGCGACGAGGCCGTTCACACGTGCTGACGCCTGACCGACGGCCACAGTGAAAACGCGCTGTGACCAGATCACAGTGCATTCCGATGAACCCCGGTCCTCTGTCAGGCGTCTGTCTGGGCCCCGGCTCACCCGGGAGGCAGCCTCTGTTAGGAAGACGGCGGTGTGGAGACGTTCACCCATAATTTGCCATATAAGTCTTTGAGTGTCATCTCATGATTTGATTTTAAAGGAGAGGAGGTTTTTTGCAAACTTGTCTGTCCCCACCCCCACCCCCATGGAGGAGGGCCCGAGGGAAGGAAGGCGGGGAGCTGCACCCGGGAGAAACAGTGGACGTGGGGTGGCCCTCCAAGCACCACGGGGGGAAGGGCCGGGGCGGATGTCGGCTGGGTTGCTGGGCGACTCACGATGGAGGAGGCCACTCAAAACCTTACGGAACACACCGCCCTGGCCGGTGGTGAAGCCTTTTGATATTTCATCAAATGTCCGCAGGAGGGAACCTCCATGTATGCACACAGCCGTGCGGGCAAAGGCGACGTGTGAAGAGATGCTTCTTCATCCCCAGCCCCCTAAAGGGCTCACTGCTCGGGGCCCGGCTCCCCCACCGCCATCCGTCAGTCCTCCTGCTCCCCGCGACCTCTCCACCACCCATCCCCCCTGCACTGTGGGTGGGCTCGGGGTCAGGGCTGCAGAGCAGAGGGTCTGGGGGTGGGGGGTGGGAGAAACCACAGCATGAAGGTGCCACACGGAGCCGAAGGCTCGGCCATGCTGAGGGAGGCCTCTGTGGGCACGGGTATAACCTGTCCGTCATCTACCTTGTCACAGGACAGCCCCAGGCAGGGTCCCTCCTCTGCCCACAGTCTAACCACAGCGTCTGTGGACGATGGGCATCTTTGTCATCAGCCCTGATTTGTAGGCTAGGAAGCTGGGGGCCAGGGGCTAGAGAAGAAGAGTAGGGGACACGAGGGCCAGGCAAGGCTCTTCACACCACCACTCACCAGGCGACCGTCCCCTCTGAGACATGCTGGGCCGGACCTCTTTGAACAGAATATCCTTGTCCTATTTCTGTGGCGGCTGATGCCGCTGAAGAGAATGGAGTGTGTCCCTCGGTGGACAGAGAGAAATGTCCCCTTGACACGATATGCCGCCTAACTTAAATTTCTGCAACGAAGAAGCCACTTTCCTCTCCCTTGGAATAATGTCTGAATAATGACACTGCTGAAGAGCAAAAGAGCCAATTCACGACAAAGAAGGACGTTCGTTAGAAACGCAGTATAAAAACTGAGTCTGTACTGGACGGCCGGGCCAAGGCTTCGAGTACACATGTGGAAAGACCCTGAGGCACCCGGGGAGTGACGACGGGACCAACGTGGAGAACAGCACGGACGTGTGAGACGAACCGCCTGAGCGTTTTGTCTGTTAACATTCATGTTACATGAAGCTTTGCAGAAAAATCATGCCTGCTGCCCAAAGGGCCACACCATCATAAAATGCCACCCCAGAATTTACCCGCCACTGCCACAGCACAAAGCCCCTCGAAGGGCTGACGGAGCGCGACCCAGAAATGGCTCGAAATGAAGCTTGAAGTCAGTCTGCGTTGGTGGGAAAGGCGAGATGCTCTTGCAAACCACTAAATCAGGCTGACGTTGGAAGCGGGTCTACTGATAATCTTCAGTGTTTTAAAACATTAGTCATGCACGCACACAAAGCTCCTGAGAGTCCCTCTACCGCACGATGCCAGGCTTCTGAGTGAAGGTGCATTACCGCCAAGGGATGGAGGAGGTTATGTAGCCAGAGCCGGTTTCGTTGCCATAAATAAATGTCAAATGACTGCAACACATTTCCTCTGGTTAAACTGTCCAAGGACAGAATCACGTAAGAACAATGATTTTTAATCCTGTGGCGAAAAAGGAGGAAAACAAAAAGTAGTGAAACTATCTATATCATGTTATATCTCTAGGTCTCCGACTTCCAACCCAGAAAAAATAAAACGTCCAGTGATACACAAGCCTCAGTCTAAGCAGCATCACACATTGTCGCACAAGCTTTTAGAGGACGAGGTTGCACTTTTAGCCTCTCCGTGCCCAGCACCGTCATCAATTCTAAAGAACTGCTAAAAGTGTCCCCTTTCTGGACTGCAATTCATCTGGGGATGAAAACTAAACACAGTCCTCATTTCTCCTTTTCCCAATTAAAAAAATATATATGTAAAACAAAGCTTAAGGGTGCGTGAACAGGCAAGTCCTGAGAGTTAGCCTCCGAGCTGTACAGTGGACTGGTCTTCAACTTATTTTTGAGCACACTGCTGTTGAAAGGTATGTACAGTCCTCAAGGGGAGGTGATAGTGGACAAGGTCTTATTTGTTGATCGGTGTCTAGGTGATGGATTCAGACACTGCCTTTACCATCAGAGTTTCTTTCAGGAGCAGAAATTACTCAGGTTGGTGACACAGGGCAATAACCACATCCTATCCCCAACTTTCCTTAGAAATAGCCGCTAGAATTACCTGGGAATGGTAGATCTTTTCGTACCGTGAATCTTTGCTTATTTTATACCGTTTTCTCAGATAAGAGTGGTCGGCTGGGAAAGACAGAACAATTATTTTCCTGAGGAATGAGAATAATGTTCAAAAGGTCCCGTGCAGAATAAATTAGCTTTACGGAGGGCAACACCAGCGATCTTTTAAAGGCCACTGCTCAGGGAGCCGCCTGGAAGGCAGGCCCTCTGCAGGAACTCCGCCTCGCACCACCGTTCAGACGCTTTGTCCAGAATTCTGTGTTATATTCTGAATACACGCACGGCCCGAGGTGGAAGGAGGGCAGCAGAGAGAGAGAGGGTGTCACGTGGTGCCTGCACCACACGCTGTCTTGATGGGCCCCGGACTGTCAGTCCTTCTCGAATTCCATCACGGCCTATGAGACCTGCTCACTTCCAAACATGCTGAGTTTCTGGTGGCATAAAGAGGTCACATAATGTTCCCCCCCCCTTGAGTGTGTGGAACCAATCATCTAAGCAAAAAGTTTAGTCTATAAACTTCTGGCTGGCATAGAATAATGATTCCTCTGCTTCCGCTACTCTGGATTAGATTATCTCGTGCAATGGAATAGAAATTGAAAAGTCTATCTTACATAAAATAAAATAAAAAAAAAAAATCTTTGCAAGCTGATTTTCATTGAACTGTCTGTTCTTTTTGTCTTAGTATTTCCATCTCTCAGGGAATTAGTTTTGTCTATAAATGTAATCAATATAGGATACTAAGTCACCAAATTAAAAAAAAAAAACAGATTTAGAGTTCTCATGATAAAGTGTACCTTAAACTTGAAGTAATACAAATGTAAATTAGATACAGCTATTTGAATGTCTTGCTTATTGTATTTCTTTGGTTAGTGACAGAAAAATGACTCCAGTGCTTCTTTGGTTTAATAAAATTTTTGCTCTCTTTCTGGAAGTATTCTGATGCTTATGGAATAGAATAAAGGGTTTCTGATCTACCACTGAGGAAATACAAAGGAAGATCAAACGACTCTTGGTTAAGTTTCTAGTCATTTTTTCTGAAAAGGACAAAACCTCAGGAATCAGGTGAAAGATGCTGAGCTCAGAAGGCAGTAGAGGGATTTGGGGCAGCAGGGAGAGGATTTGGGAGGATAAGGTCAAAATAAGAGGTTCCGGTGAGACCAGAGGGGCCCCCAGATATGATAAAAAAACAAGTAGGTTATCAAAAATTGGTTCACCTATTATAATTTTAAAAACATATAAATACACATTTATATAGCAGCCTTTTGATGGAGGATCAAAGCATTTTTAATTTTTTTGAAGTATAGGTCCACATACTAAAATGTTGAGACATTATTCTCTTATAATCAGTTTCTCTATATTTTCAAGTTCCAATTTCTTTAAAGTAAAACAAGGACATAGACACAGGGGCACTGTAATCTAAGTGCAGAATTGCTTTAAATTTTTAAGTTTTCTTTGCCCTTCAATTTTATAATCATTCCACTTACAAGTAATTCGACAATAGTTTTCCAATAAACCTGCTTCATTAAATATTCCCAGACCCCTCAACTTAGTTCTTTTTGTAGAAACAACTCTTTGGCACTGCTGCTTCATAGGTTTACTTGATTTTTAATTAAATTAAGAAATTCAATATTAAGGACACCTAGCAAAAACAGGTCTGGATCTGACTGTTGCTGAAGCTCTCAAATAAGTTGTAGGACAGAAATGTGGAAGATCGCTAGTCTCACGTGCCAGTAAGGCCTGACCACCCGCTGGGATGTAACTCAGAGGATTGAAGGGTATTGATTAACTTGTGAGCCTCTTTTGTGTACACTGCTAGAACATTCTTTCTGCTGCTAAGCTCGGATAACTAATTCAGCAGTGTTTACCTGTATTAACATAAAATATTCCAAATAGACTTCTTTACTCAAAAAGTTAAAGCATGTTAAATACAGACCGGTGAATAGATATGAAAACGTTTACCCTGCAATAGACATTATATGCATGTTCTGAAGGTATCATACAATTATCTCTTGATAGCTGTGGTGATTCAATTCTCAAATTTGTATGATAAATTCAGACCGAGAGGGATATATCAGTCTCATTTCAAAAATGATCTGAACCATGAGTTCGTGTGCCTCTAATCTCGAGAGATTAATAGTTCTCCTGACTGACTTTTTATTTTGCAATATAAAAGCAAAACGTAAAAGGAAAAAAATAAACTTGAATTTTTGGCACTAATAATATCTATAAAGTTATTTGTACTGCACTATAAACATTCTCCAATATCATTTATTTAATTAGCATTAATTGGATGTCTGTTATATGTCCATTGGGTAGATATGCCACTTCTTTTTAGCCTGCCTAAGATCTCTCTGGTGGCAGTAGGAAGCTAGAATGATAGTTCCGTGGTCCTCGTGTGGCTGGGTGGTGCTTTACGGGGCCTCCTAAGCCTCATGTGGCCCTTGCTGTGTGAGCACAGTTAGACCTTGGGAGGTGAAGGCCACAGCCTCAAGCGTGACGAGCGAGGCTCTTAAGTCTGAGACCTTCAGACTCCTGAAGGTCTGGTCTTCCAAAATTTATATTGATGGTTCCATTTCTGCTCTGAAATCCTGGGTACTTTTCTGAAATCTATACTAAATTTGTTTTGCCCCTGTAGAAAAGTAAGTACGTTTATCAATTTCAAATTTCTTTCTGATAAAATAGATGATCATGTTTGCTCTGAATAATGATAAGACCGCTGGCAGTCAAGTGTAAATATGAGACATGGAGCACTGATGTGTGTGTGCATAACTGTAAGGAAAACTATGAATTATTCAACGTAGTGCCATAGAAACTGAGGTAACAGTCATGGTGTGGACTGGGGTCCTAGGCCTGCTACCAAGCAGCTGTGTAGCGTGGGGTGACTCGCTTAACCTCTCTGGGACACACATCCTTCTCTGTATATTCTAAACATTATGTATGAAAGAAGAAAAGGGCGTGACAGGGCATGACCACAGTGACAGAGCAGAAATCAGTTAAACACGTCTTGTGGACAGGCGTGGTTCTCTGCTCCTATTCACCCGACAGTGGCTGTCAGTCATGGCAGAGAGAGAGAGAGAGAGAGAGAGAGAGAGAGAGAGAGAGAGAGAGAGAGAGATCAATGAATATTTAAAAACGGAGCAAAGTGAGCAGAGATGACAAAAAGAGCCAACGTGACAATTTAGTCAATTAAATCCTTGTGCCAGCACAAACCGCCTGTGTTTAAAGCTGTCACCGGGATGGGCCCAGATATAGAGAATATATTCCTTGTCAACATTTTCAGTCAATATAAATAGGAAGAGTTGTCCGATTTGGGGTGTGCTGACATAAGCATTCTCAAAATATCATTTAGAAGAACACATTAGCAGTCTAAATGAGGAAGTTTGCTAATGTTCTAAATCTTTCTATCTTGGAATATAACCCTGTTTTATTTATTTTCTTCAGCTTTAAGCACATCGTGTCACAGAAATGCTTTTAGCATTAGAAAAAATGTTTTAATTTTAATCCTTTTGGATCATTTCTTTCCTTTTTTTTTTTTCTTAAAGAAGAGTGAGCATGCAAAGAACATAATTAAACCAAGTGATGAAGATCTTGATATTTCCATACTTCTAAGAAATGTAATATATTATATGATCTGCTGGAATAAAATCAATTCAGCAAGCATTCCCTTCTCCTCTTTTTGTTTACTTGGGCTTCTGTGGCCCACATGATGCTCAGAACGGGTAGGGATGCTGCCTCCGGTCTTACACCATGTTGGGGATTTCAGGTGGAGACAAGGCAAGTTTGCTTCTCCAGTACCAGGTCTCGCATCCTGAGACCCATTCCCCCCGCCCTTACCCCTGATGTCCCCACATGGTCTTGCTTCAAGGACAGTGGCCAAAGGTAATTGTAGTTCTGCCTCATTGTCAGCATTTTAAATTCACACAGATCACCAGCAGGACCAGAATGCATTTCCATAATGTGCAAATGTAACCGAAGCCTTGAAGTCAAGCTGCTTAGCAGAACGTGGACACGGCTTTGATCTATCAGGGCGGATCTGATGAACACACATCACTGCTGCCCATTAGCTCAGTATATAACATGATCAATATGCAGGGCAAGGGTCTGTGTCCATCAGCGTTTAATGAAGCACTAGGGGAGAGAACTAACTCTTACTTAAGCTCGTGTTTCCAGGGTCTGTAGACAAGGAAGAGCCTGTAGACTCTCCTGCAGTTGTCCAAAGGGTCAGCGGTGCCGGTCGTAATTATCGATGTGAATCACCATGCAATTAAAGTGTTATTCTGTACTCACTATTAAGAATAGCCGGAGTGAATCACGCTGTCCTCCGTTTTTCTGTTTTACCTGTGATGGACAGTTCATTCTCCGGACGGTGATGGCTTGTTTGCCTTTTTATTCACTGCATGAAACCTATTATTTGCATTTCAAGCATAGGTTCAGGTGTCTGCAGATCAAAGGTGTAATTCTTTGTACCGACTTTAAGCATGCAAGTGTAGTCTAGAATGCATTTCATGGTGTGTGAGGATGGCCTAGAGCCAGAAACATAGCCATGGAACCACCTAAAAACTCAAAAAATCATCCAAAGCACACCAAACCATCAAGGGCATTGCCTCGCAGGAAGGAAGCAATCAGTTTAGCAATTAATTTCTACTCCTTCGGCATGACCTCAGCCACACATGTAATGTCCTTCAGGGATTCTTAAAACCGACTTAGCTGTGAATTTGCAAATAGCTCAAATCGCTAGCTATAATTATGAATTAATTACATTAAGGTAATAGTGAAAGTATCACAAGATTTGTCGAACGGCCTGAAAACGTGGCGGGAAATCACAAAGATAACCCTCGAAAGTGGAGGGAAAGTTCTGGGACCCAGCTGACTAATGCCACCGAGTTCGCGTTGACTGACCCCACACCCTCCCTGGTGTCCCGGCCCAGGGGGCATGCACGCACGGCGTGTCCTGCTGACCTGTGGCTGGCCTGGGTGCTGGGTGCTGGATGCTGGGTGCTCCCGCACTAAGCGATCGGCCCTGCCTGAACCAGTGGCCCTCGACTCACCGCTGTCATGACACACGGTGCAACAGCGCTTGAAAGAGAAGGATGCTTCTCCGGCCGAAGGAGGACGTGGCGTGGTTGTTTGCCTCCTTCCTTGCGACGTGAGTGTGTGTAAAATAAGAGCAGTGCTTACTGCTTCAGCTGGTGGCCGGGAGCCGATGGGGAAGCGTTTCTGTTTGCTCCACCTACAAACGCAGTCCGCAGACCGACGTCACGTGAGAAGGAATCTTTGCCGAAGAGGACACGCACAACATTTGTGTCTCGAACGCTCGCCTCATGTCACGTTGGCACTTTTCCGCTGAGGGACACAGAACTGGAGAACCTACACCAAGTGCCGTTTCCGGCCTGGTGTCTGGGGCACGTGTCCTGTGTCCTTGAACTGAGCCGCCGGCTGAGTGGAAGCCCCGGCCACACAGAGGGGCCACTGTGGGGGTCCCGGCCACGGCCGGCAGGCTCCCAGATGACGCCTGCAGACCGCGCCAGCTCCCAGAGGTCGAGCTACCCCGGCCTGCGAGTCTTTCCAGATGAGGACCCGGACCTGGGACCAGATATTTTTCTGTGCCCTGCTTGGCTCCCTGTCTCACTGCATCCTCAAGCACAAGATATTATTGTTTATGTCACCAACCTGTGGGAGGGTTTGTTGTTCACCAGTTATTTAGAATTTGTCCAGGGAGAGAGAATTAAATAGTTCAGATGACAGACTAAAGACATAGCTCCTAACTTTTTTTTTTTTTATGAAAAAGAATATCCTTCCAGACATTTATAATTTAAGGTATATTTATTTACTCAGCACCTGAATGGCCCAGCATGCTCTTTCTACTTGCTTTATACACAGTTTGCCTCTTCCCTACTCCCCGACACCACCACCAACGTATGGGAAAAAAAAGAAATTTTAAGTGACATCTATGAAGAGAAAGACAGAGAAATGTACACACACACGCACACACGCACACACACACACACGAAGGCAGATAGACAGACAGACACAGATAGTGAAACAGAGAGCTTGAGGGGGCAGAGAGAGGAGAGAGAAGGATGTTTATTCTGTGAATATTCAACATCACTTTATTTACCTCTTTTGGCACTCGCCCTGTCAATATGTAACGTAGCCAACACGGCATTCCGGCATATCGCTTATGTCTAGTAGACCTACTAACTTGTGAAGTTCTTTGTCTGCTGGTGGCTGTGCGTGAACTGGCCCCTTGCGGTGTCTGGCCTTGAATGCAGACAGTCTGCCTTGGAAAGCGTTTTCTAAATGCACATGAGGGGCACGTGCGTCTCATCTCCGGCTCCCCTTAGTTCTCTGGACATCCTCAGTGGGCTCCTTCCCATAATGAATATCAGCTAAATTTTGTGTTTGTTTAACATCCTGAACTCATTATACGATATCTTCATTATATTAAAATCTCCTTTGAGACACTCGTAAGATACAGTTTTGTTCCGTTTTCCTATGTATCAGTGCTTTTCCCAATAGATTTCATTTGAGGCAAGCGACGGATTAAGATTGCTTTATCACAGGGAAATCTCATGCTTACCTTTAAGAAGAGAGATTCAGCTTTAATTAAGACATATACATCGAAGATTTATCACTGTAATTAGATACTTGATGTCTGTTTGGAATGTCCTAATTAGGTTCTAATTAGTGGGGTCAACACAAGGAAATCAAGGTACCTTATCCTCTTAGATGATTGTCTCTCCCCTAACTAATTACATAAGCGCTTCCTGGTCCCAGCAGGCACCAGGCACCAGCCCGCTCTTTACTGTCTGAGATGATTTCTCCCAGTTCAGCGGGGACAGCCCAGAGCAGAGTGACCGAGGCGGAGGTGCTGGTGACCTGCTCGCTCCTCCTGAGTCAGTCCTGAGGCTGGGTCCTCGGGTCTGCATTCGCCAAGACTGTCAAGTAATTCTAATGCAACATTTATTCTGAGAAGTACCTTTCTGCAGCCACTGGGAGTTATCTGATACCTTCAGGGGTCATCCGACACCCCTCTACCAAGCGCCATTTCCTGCCTGGTGGCTGTGAGGAGCCTAAGTGGGGTTTGCTGAGAGGATGGCGAGGTAGGGCAGCTTTTCAGTTACTGTTAAATACTCGGTACTTCCTACGTCGGCCTGCTTCTCAAAGTTCACTTCTAAGTCTGCGGCCATGCCACCCTGAACAAGCCCGATCCCGGCTGACCTCGGAAGCTAAGCAGGGTCGGGCCTAGTTAGTACTTGGATGGGAGACCACCTAGGAAGACCAAGTGCTGTAGGCGTAAAAAATAAAAAAAAAAGGGATCGTAAGATGACAAGGTCCTTGTCATCTGTGAGGTCAACCAAGCGTTGCCTCGCCTAAAACAACAGCAACAACAAAAATAAAGGTCACTTCTAAATGAAGCCTTGCAAAACATTTATTGGCAAGAGATTTCAGATGTCTGCATAAACTGTTTCTTGTATCAATCACACGCGTTTATCAGGAGCCCTGAGGTGCAGCCCAGATGGAAACGAAAGGCAATCTGTCCCTCCACCACATAATATGGATTTAATAACACCCACAGAACTGTCACCTGGGTTCTACACGACACACGCCTCACCACGCGTCTGCGCGTTTTGATGTTTAAGTGCGGGATTCGTGACATCTTGCAGCTTTTTCCAACCAATTACAAATTGTTTCCATCCCTCATTTTATTATCCTACCCAGAGTCGGCTCGCTCGTTCGGCACAATCAATCTGCCTGACTGGTAGCGTTTCGCAGCGCGGCGTTTTAATTTATGCAGACATCTACCCCAAAGCATCTCGATCACTCACCGCGTGGAACAGGGGCAGCGTTAGGTTCATCAGGAAACGCTGTTTTTTGTTTTACATTTATATCTAAGGACAGGGTCATTTATATCCAGGAAAGCGAGGGGAGTGACAGACAGGACTAATGTATCAATGTCAGAAGACAATGTGAGCCAAAGTATGGCTACAAAAGTCAGCCTCAGGAGGGCCCTGCGAAGCAATGATTTAATGCCCTTCT
>JAQQSQ010001970.1:0-11614 GCA_028627145.1 Eidolon dupreanum
CATACCTCCAGTACAGGCCCTGGGGCCTGCAGTTCTAGAAGCATAACTCTCCGATGCTGAGGATGCCAGGAGGGAAATGTAGATTTACTAACGTTACCCACTCTTTGTTCCTTTTCTTCATCTTATCGGATCTTACACACTTAAGAGATATTTTCAGAAGTGAAAATATGCTCCCTATTCCAGAAGCTTCACCTTGTAGCTTTTACCTTCACTCAACCCTGCGTAACATGACTACCACCTTCAAGGAAAATAGTATATTTGGTATTATAAATATTAGTTTACCAACAACTACTTCTGAATTTGATATTAATTATGGCATTGATATAGAATTCAAAAAGAATTCTAACAAACAGTCTAAATCTATAAATCAATTCTGTCAATAAAAGAAGCAGTAGAGAATAATAAAATAAGGGGTTCTGGAGCCAAACAGCCTTGGTTTAAGTCCTAGTTTTATCGCTAAATTATTGTTACTTTTGCCAAGTTTCTTGTTTCTCAATACTCTCATTTCTAAAAATTATGCTAATATCATTGGAGTATTAATAAGATTAAATGTAAAAATACCTGTAACTTTCTCAAGAAATGTCTTGTTCATAATAATAAACAATCTATATTATCTATTTAAATTAATAATTAGTATAAATAAATGCATTAAAGTGTTTCTTAGGGAGAAAAATAATACAAAAAATTTCACCTTATATCTTGAAAAGTATTTCTGATAAAATATTTTCTATTAGCATAACTTTAATCACTTAATTTGAATAGAAAATAAGTACTAATCTGGCTTTACAATGGAAAAAAATGTATTAATGTGAGCAGAGTTGTCCCAACAGTAGTGACGGTTAATTCCCCTACTCCACTACCAATAAATAAGAGAAATAGAAAAAATCCCATCTGTCCATATGACAAGTCCAAAATCAGACACCTGTGTGGCAAATATGCATAGCAGTGAGTACCACAGATGCTCTATATTTAGTACAAACCATATGCTTAATGATTTACTTAAATTGAATTGGGAGGATGATCCACCATAGAAAAAGTCCACAGAGCAATTAAGGAACAACATGTTTTGCTGCTCTCATCTCATCTTCCCTCCTTTAGTCCCAGATGTTACAAGCGCTACAGAGACATTAGTCAATTTGCTTATTTCTTGTCAGATTGTTAAAGGTTTATGAAGATTTTGACCCAATTTCCTACATTTGTTTTGGCATCAAGATTAATTTAATTATAACTGTCTTGAGGACAAAAGGAACACAGTAGGATATCATGTTATATTTGAATGGCTTAATACTTTTATTAGACACGCTAAGCATTTGTGCATTCCCATCTTTTGAGAGTGTTGATTGCCCTGAAGAAAAGATGATATAAAGGGAACTAGCAGCTATCTGCATTTCCTAAATGACATTACTTGATTGTTCAATCCTTTTATCTCTAAAAGAAAGTCCATAAACTTCTTAGACTTCCAATAGCTCTAGTATTTTATTTGGGGGCTTTTAATCCGTATATATTCCTATATTTTAAAAGTTGA
Source organism: Eidolon dupreanum (assembly GCA_028627145.1). Classification (NCBI taxonomy): domain Eukaryota; kingdom Metazoa; phylum Chordata; class Mammalia; order Chiroptera; family Pteropodidae; genus Eidolon; species Eidolon dupreanum. Next base: position 1,526 of record JAQQSQ010001970.1, read on the forward strand.
CACTTAATAATATCTAGAAAATCTAAAAAAATGATAATAAAGTTCTATCCCAGGTCATTAGTAGAATCCTTCCAATAAAATATGATACACATTTTTAAATTTATTTGAAAGGAAACTCATGGTGTAGGTTTTGCTCAAATTTTGTCTCCCTCAAACATATGTTGATTCGATGATAGTTTAAGACATGGACTCCTTGAGTCTAAACTTCCACATCTATTAATGGGGATAATCTATGTCCACAGTAGTTCACAGGATTATTGTATAGATTAAACATAATAATTTGTATAAAAGTATTTCAGTATTGTAATAGGAACACTGTACTGAAGTTACTATTTTTTTCATACATCTTTGTGTCATCTCTTCAGTTAGACTCCAGTTTCTCCAAGGATAAAGAATAAAATATAAGTACTATCATGATACTAATATAGAGACTTCTGACACAGCTTTGGGACCTAGTAAGAACTAATTAAATCTATCTTGTATTGAACTAACTTCTATCTAATTAAATATGTAAATGAAGTTGCCAGGTACAAAATTCAAGCTCAAACAAAATAATAACTAACTGTCAAAGAATTTGGGAGAAAAAATATATAAATACACTAAATCAATGGTTCTTAAAATGTCTTCTCCAGACCAGCAACATCAGAACCACCTGGAAAATTGTTAGAAATCCTGCAAATCTTCAATCTCCAGCTCTGACATAGTGAACCAGAAACTTCAGTTCCTGAGGACAGAGCCAAATAACGTTTGAACGAGCCCTCTAGCTGATTCTGATGTATGCTAAAGTGTGAGAACTACTACAAAGAATAATGGTATGTTGGAAATAATTGTCTTTGTAATTATACAGAATCTCCTTCAAGAGTTTGGGGGCATGTAGGCCACCATTATTCCTTAACAAGAATTCAGTTACTATACTTTAATGGAGAAATGAACTAAGTTTCATGTGAAAAGCATCCCATCAGAGAGTCTAAATCCTCCAGCACAGCACAGTCAAAAAGAACTTTCTGCAATGACATAAGGATGCTATATTTGTGCTGTCAAACTGAAATGTGGCTAATACGACTGAGAAACTGAATATTTAATGTTATTCAATTGTAAATAATTTCATTTTAAATAGCCACATGTGGCTGGCAGCTACCATATTAGCATAGCTCTGGTGGCTATTTCTATAATAGAAGCTAGTAGGTATTGCATGATTATATTCAACATTACATGAAATGGCATATTTTCATAAATAGCAAGAAGTAGAATGAGAGGGATGAAATCTAGATAAAGTGGCATTTGGGTTGGGCCCTGTTGAATGAGATTGAATTTCAAAACACAAACATGGGCAAAGACTATGGTAAAGTGGAAAAATGCAATGGAATACAAGGGGCAGAAACTGGCCAAATTGGTTTGAATACAAAATATAGATTGTGAAATTGTGGAAAATAAGAATGGAAACTTCACTGCATCCAGACTATGAAAGCCTAAAGTTTACGGGCTTTATTCTTTAAAAAATACTGAATATTTCAGGCACAGGAATGACAACTATGTATATAATTAATTAAATATACAATATTTAGTGATTTGGCTACATATTTGCTGACCTTGTGACTTGCACTGATTTTCACCTCTTTATTTCTTTGCTGTACCATCCTCATAAGATTAATGGGTCCTGAGAATCAGCTGTGTGAACTTTTTTAATCTATGGGGTCATACGAAGTGACATATCAGATTAAGTCAGCTATTGCTACAATCTAGTCTAAAATTACTTTCACCTGAAATAGCCAAATAATTTAGGCAAGGGAATTGGGTGTTAAACTGTTTAAATGATCACATCAGCTTGATACATTACTATGTGGTCAGACTATTTTTAGTGTGTATTCCCGATAAAATTCACATTCTCCATTTCGCAGTTTAAGGAGTCGTTACCCTATGCTCCTCTTGTACTTGGCATTATCCTTTTTATTAGGAGATGACACTGTGTGGAAGACCCTTCTATACCCATTTCCATGGGAGAAGGGCCTTAAAAGAGTAACACAAATGCATTTCCAGTCCCTTTTGATTGTATAGTTAGTTAAGAATATATAATAAAAAGTGGTCGCTCCTTGTATTGGTATACCATACACCCTAATAGCTAATTAAGGATTTATAATGAAGAGAAATGTTTTCTAGTATTTATATCCCTTACAGCCTATTTAGACTCTAAGAGACAGGGGGCATGCTGTTCAACTCAGTAAAAAAAAAAAAAAAAAAAAAAATCGAGTGGAGAAAAGATTCTAAACGTGATGCTAATGGAGACAAGGTCTTTTGCCTCACAGGTCTTTATTTTCACCATAATTATAGTTAGGATGCCAAAATCACAATGCTGCAGCAGTAAGCCTGGAAGTGGCAGCGATACCAATGGCAAAAGTAAGCAAAATGAAAGAAGTCACTTCTTTCTCAACCTCAGTGCAATAACAGTGTAGTCACTGTTCACAATTTTCATTTTGAAGGTGATTGAATTGTGAAATGTGGACATTCTCCTAACTTCATTTTACCAGCAATGAATTCTACTTCCTTGAAGTAACTTCTGCTAATATATCATTTTTGGTACATGAAATAAGAGTAATGAACACACTTTATAAAAGCAGATACACATTTCCATTGGGCTTACAAAATGCTGTTCCTTCTACCTACTGCAATTGATTAAGAGTAAAATATCAGCATTCATCAGTGAACTCCAAGCACTGTAAATTTCTCTGGCCCCATGGTGTGTTAAAGATTTTTCTCCCTATAATTTAATCCTGTTTACTAACTATTTGCATATTGCTTATGCATCATAGATGCTAAAAAAATTGGGAATCTGCTACCAGAAAATAATAAAACAGCAAACATTTACATTCCTTACATTAAATATTTATAAAATCTTAAAGACTGCTAGAAGCTTCTTCCATTTTTAATTATAATCATGAAAGTGAAAACTGTTGCATTTTTCTCTGAAGAGATACTTTACTAAATACTGAAACAGCTTTTTTTTTTTTTAAAAAAAGAATAATACTTGACAATTGTTATCATTTTTTAATATAATTTTATGGCTACTAGGTCCAATTTTATAGCTCAATTATAATGTTTGGTGCAAAATACTTAATTCACATTATAATAACAAAAGAGTTATGCAGAAAGGACCATATAAAACCAGTAAATAATAAAACAGCGAGTTGACTATTTTTTAACACTTTTAAAGATGAGTTAACAGTGTTCTTTTCTAAGCATTATTTTTTTTTTCCTTATGGTTGAAATTGCTGAGCTCTGAGAAATAGAAAAATGCTCTTTTCTCCATCATTCTAGCACACCATGTTTTACAGATAGTCATTTTACATGGCAATGGTTTCACATACAGCCAACCTCCCTTTTACCCACTCCTTGAAAGTTGGGACAAACTTCACACTTTGAAATGAAGCTAACATTGCACAATAATAATGGCTTATTCATTTTAAGCTGTATGCTCAGGGTACTTTTATAAGAGCAGTAGGGTAAGCTCAACTTTGATTATAAATAAAATTTAATAAGTAAACCTGATATATGAAATGAATTGCATAAATCTAATTTTGTGGCATATCAATCAGGCATACCAGTTAAGAATTTTTTTTTTAATTACCATAACTGGAACTGCTTTTAAAAATCAAACTATTTTTATATATTTATATTTTTCTCTGACATATGAAATTAGCAGTGAAAACATGCGTGACTGAACCCATAAACCCTGGGGTCAATTCAGCATTGGTGGCTATTTTTTCAGTCTCCTTCCTAGGCCACAGCACACCTTCCCCCAAGCTTGTTGATCTAGTGTCTGCTTTTTGTCATTACGTCACCCAATTCTGAAGAAAGAACTCATCCAAATTCTTCTAAGTTCCTGACATTTGGTGTATGTGAGTTCTGTAGGGCTACGTCCAATAGAAATTCTGTACCCTAAGCCTGTTCAGTACTGATGAGGCGATCTTGCAGCTATACGGTGTGGTATATCTGGTAAACTTTGGGTGAGTATTTAAGAAAGTAAAATTACCATGCCATTTTCTACTCAGCAAGGGATGACAGTGGTTCGAGTTCATAAGAGCTTATGCTTTACTAAACAAGGCAGGAGAAAGAGCTATTGTTTCTGGAAAGATAAAAATTTTGTACAAGTCTTATAAAATAATAGAATAACGGGAATATATTTTAAAGGGTTGCTACATGATAAAGCAGAAAATACAGTGAGCACTCAGAACGAGGAAACTTTGGTTCAAAGTTCTTAGGAAGACTTGATGAAATGAGCTTGATGTGAGGGTGGGAAATAAGTACATCGAGAAGGGTAGTCTCTTCATAGACATATCTCTTTGCTAGATAATTTATAAAGTATATCATTTTTCTAGCATTTCTGTGTTAATGGTTAATGACTACACATGTTGGTAAGATATCTGGAGGTATCCATGTAATAAATAGCAGTACTAGGAGTGAGGATTGAAAAGCAAACACCTCTGATTCCTCAAGAAAACTGAAATTATTCTTTTTCTAAAAGAAACATACATGAATTAAAAGATCCGAATTTCCATTAGAGGTAAATTTCCTCTAGGGAGTTCCTAAGCTACTTAGTAAAACAAATGGGCACTTTAGAGCAAGGAAACACTACACATTTGCTTTGGAAATTAAGTTTCCTATCCAAAAATCTGCTTCCCTAGGAAGAATTTCAGATAAATTACGTAGTTTTACTTGTCTAGCTTCTGTTGCTGCTTCAACCTGAATATAGTTAATAAGTGCTTCAGAAGAAACCCAATGAAACAAAATATGTCCTTTCTTTTTCAACATATGGGCCTTACTCTTGAGGACTAGAATTGCATTTCATATCTGGTTTGGAACTCAGTTCTTGAGAGCTGAACATAATCATCCTTAATCCTTTTGGCTGCTTACTTATTACTGTGAAGAGTAGGGAGAAAGGTGCCTCTATTGAGTTTGCTCTCCAATCTCTGCTTCTCTAAAGAGTGCAGGTGAATAATCTATATTTCAAAGAAAGATGACCTTTACTTGATTTAATGAAATCTCTCTTTCAATATCTGAAATGAGAAAGTGATTAAAGCTTTGGTTGATAGGCAAGATGTATTTTAGGAATAGATAAGCATAAAGGTCAGATGCTGTCAGAAAGGATTTTGACTTTCTTTAATATTTAAGTATTTCATATAAATCATGGTTTATGCATTAGTAGCATGTTTTTAAGTTTCATTAAAAGTCCTGTATTTTTTTATAATTCAAAATTGAATTCTCACATAAGGTAAAGATATCAGGGATGGCAGGTATATTTTTGTTGGGATTTTCATAGAAACTGGATCAATTTTGTTGTCATAAGACCATATAAGATAATGGTTATTCAACACACTACTTTGGACAGTTTAAAATTCTGTGAGACATATTCCTAAATTATAATTATTTTTTAATTTCAATAGCTGTGCTTTGAATGTCATCTATATTCAAGGAGTTTCTTAAAAATTAACAAGAAAATAAATATCTAACATTTATTGACATCTCAGTAGGTATCAAATGTTTTTCTAGGTGCTTTACAATTATCAGTTAATTTAACATACACCTAGACAAGTATTTGACCCATAATAAAGATCTGTTAAAAGAATAAATGAATAACTTTATGAAGTAGGTTTTTTTGTCCCCATTTTATGGGAACTCTGTGACACAGAGAAGTTATAGTTTGCTAAAGATTATAAAGGAAATAAGTAACTGAGCTGGATTTTAATACAGGTCTCAAACCAGAGCCTAAATTCATAATCATGATGCTCTGCTATGTGTTCTTAGTATTAATAATAGCATATAACATATTTGTATAGTACTTAATATTGTATGAAATGCTTTTGTTCATCTTTCATTCATTATAACAGATGTGCATTATAAATTACAAAATCTATTTCATGTAAAATGTTACCACTATACAAACATTTCCTCTCTTTGACCTTTTATTCTACCCTTTTAAGGTGCTTTTGTCACTGAAAATAGAATAAAGGCAAATTCTATGATATATTTCTCAATATTATATGAAGATGTTATAAACTGAGAAAAAAAGAACAAGTTCTTAGAAATAACAGAGGAAGAAAGTTAACAAATATTTTAGATATTTAAGGAAATATTAGAAACCATGGGAGATAACTTGAGAAAACAAAAAACAAACAAAAAAACTCTTACAATAAGTGCTGGAAACCGAATTAAATTTGATCAAACACCAGCACAGGCGGCAGTTCAGCAGCAGTGCTGTGTGCTCCAGCTCTTCCCAAGCTTCCCTATCCCATCACTAGGAGGAGACCCCTCCCTACTCCACAGCAGAGTTCCAAGTTTCCCTATCACTCACTGCCTGGATACCATCCAGGCTGACTTCACGATGTCCATAGTCCTGGTGAAGTCAGTCCCCATGAGAAGCCTAGGATGGCTGGGTATGTCTTAGTCCTCAGATTTTAATCCCTTATACAGATGAGCACAAACTCTTTTTAGATTCTTTTACGTACCATTCAAGAACTCCTGAAGCTTTTGCACTGTATCATCTGGAATGCAAAATCCCCCGATGCTCATCCATTTCCCTAAAAGAGCCTTTTGTCTTTTTGCTCTAATATGGCTTTCCCCCTCAGCGTTCATCCTCCTATGAATCCCCTAAAATGTCTACTGGTTGTTTCTTTTTTCATGATTCTCCTAGCACTAAGCTTAGAGATAAGGTAGTTGTTTTTCTTGTATCTCATTCCCTTTTTTCAGAATATTTTGCCTCTTCCCTCCCTAAAAACAGTCTGTATTGAATCAAGGTCTCAAGAGTATATCATAAACAGCTCTTTGCATTAGTCATTTACAAACCTCAAGGTCACTCTCAATCATTCCTTGATTCTGTCACTCTAATTTATTCTTGCCATATTCTTGGTAATGCCTGTATTCTCACAGATCATCCTTCCAGCACCCTGGTCTTTCAGTCCCTTCACTTCTTCTCCTCTACTTGTCCTGTACCCTACCCTACTTCTCACTTCCTGAGCCAAACTCTAGAACATATCATTACCAATAACTAAAGGCCTTCCATAATCTCAGATTCAAGCACTCAATTTTGATTCCACCTCTTTCATTCAGATAACGCCAACCAATAGTCCCCAGGCACCAACAATTTCTTGACCTTCTCTGACAATTATATTTTAATAATTATTTCCCTCTTCATGGCCTCTGACCCATTTTATGCCTTCACTTTTTATTCAAATTAAATTCCTTGTTTCAACAATGTAATTATCTCCTTGTTTTATAACCTCAATAATTTTGCTTCTCTTTCATTCATCAGATACTTACGTAAAATTATACCCAACCCTGCCAAACATCTGCTGGCTTGACATCGACACGTGTGACTGCGTTAACTGGCCTCACTTTACGTTACTGCCACTCTTTTCAGCTGAGCCCCAACTGTTGCCCCCACATCGATATTACATTTCCCTTATCCTTCCACTCTCCCAGGCACCTAGACAAATATTAAGCCTCCTGTTCTCTCCGCTGAAATCTTCAAAACTTCTTCCTTCATTTTCAAACAGCCTATGACCTTGTTTCTTACTTTACTTAGAAAATAGAAAAAAAATCATAAGAAAAAAAAGTCCATAAGCAACCTACCATCACCCTTTCCATTTTTCCCATGCTTCAGTTTATTAATATGGATTTACTATCCATGTCTAAGACCAATGCAGTTACCGATACATTATATCTCATATCTTCTCATTTATATCTGGCCCATTGCTTCAGTAATAACCACTCTCTCTCTATTGGATCACTTCTACCTGCACACAATCATGCCAATATTATCTCACTTCAGAAATTTAATAAGCAAATCTCTCTCTTGAGTTCATATTCTCTTCCAGCTATCATTCACATTTTCCATGCTTTCATTTACAGCAGTTTTCCTCTAAAAACATGTATACTTGAGGTCTTCACTTCCTCTGCTGCCTTAAACTCATTCCAATCAGTTTATGTCTAGCACTTACTCCAAACTGCTTTTGTGAGGATCAAAAACCACCATGACCTTGATAAATAATATTCAACTCTCATCTCTCTGGAAACAACAATATAATTAACACAGATGATCTCTATTCCCCTTTGTCATACTAGCTTCACTTCACCTCCAGAAAAGAAGCATCCCCTTTTCTCCCTATCTCTTGATGGCTTCTAGTTCTTTTATATCTCTTTGCAGCAGATTCTGGCTTATCTCTCTAATTTTTTAACACTGGAGTATCCAAAGCTGTAAGTTCCTGGACTTCTTTTGAGGCAGTTAACTTTTTGCCTTATAGAACTAAGAAACAGTGTCATATGAGCATAAAGATGAATTTTAACACTATGTTTGTAGTCACATGTAATGATTCTTATCTATGACGACGATAAAATGTTGTATGTGGTATATGCATGTGGCTGGTGGAATCAGTGATGGGGCTGGTGGTAAAAATTAATTTCTAAAGTTAAAATAGTTTAACATAAATCTTGTAAGAGAATAAACTAATTTTTTTTTCCTAGGACAAATCTTCTTAGATAGCCAGCATGTAGTAAAAGAAGCATAATGAGGAATGTAGCATACCAAGTTTGTTTCCTGTGTTCGGCAATTATTAATATGAATTTTAGATTTTATTTTGAGAATTCTAACCTATAAAACAGTTACAAAATAATACCCAAAATTTTTGCAAGGGATAAAACCAGGATTTTGCTTTTCATTCAGGTTCTACAAATGATTTCTCTGTTCCTGATATTTAAACAACCATTCCACTTACATGTCTGACCTTAAACCATCATTACTCTTTCCCATTCTATGTTTGATTTCCTAAAAAGCTTTGTTTCATTTACTCTATCAGCTTGCTCAAGTATCTCAAACCTAAAAGAAATTCATGCTGTATATTTCCAGCAGAGTGCGTATACTAGTACCTCAGACGCAATAAGCTCTAAACCAATTTATATATTATAAAGTCACTACTATAATTCAAGTCTACATCTATTCCTCAGAACTTGGTGAATGTTCTCTCTGATCTTACTGATTGACACATCTCCGTTGTTATTCTCCCTCAATCCAAGTTGACATAGACAAATCCAAAATCTCAGTTCCTTACAGAAAACAATTAAATCACTTTAAGTACTTCTAAATAAAAGTTTGCAGTTCTTCTCAAACTTTTCTAACAATATACTCCTAATGGACAAAGAATGGTTTGCTATGTACTTTAAAGTTTGTATCATCCATTTCATAATATGTTTGTCTTAATATATAAAATAATTAACATTTTACAAAGTGTTTAAGGAAAATTTCTTTTCTGCAATCCATTCTAGTTTTTCTGCTTGTGTATCTGAATCCTGACTAGGCTAAGAGCTACTTGATGGAAAGGAATCTTTCTTATTCCTCTTTGTTTCTTCAGTGTGGTGCATACTGTCAGATTCACAGGATTCAATACATATTAATCCAATAAATGAGAAAAAAATGAAAATGGACAATGTTAACCAATATAATACTAAAATCTTAAAAGTTAAAAGTCACATATTCAGATACTTACTCACATCGAATCTATATGTATTTCTATTTCTGTCTACATCTGCCTAATAGGAGAGTGGCAATTATTGTGAAATAAATCTCATCTATACTGCACTGCATCTTTATTATCTTTATTTTTGGTATTCTTATTTGTTTTTGATATAATTGTTCCTCCCTTTTAGGTTTTTTTCTCTTTTATCATAACATGTATGCTCCTTTTTTCTACCCTACTCTTAGAAATGGTAATTAAAATGATTTGGTGGGGCAAACATATCTCTTAGTCCTCTGATATATTTTCTAGTGATAGAATTCCTAATTTTTGGCTGGCCATACGGCCACTGGGAATACGAATGCAGTCCCCAGCTTCATTACAAGCTAAGGGTAGCCAAATAACTACTTTTTTTTGGCAGAGATGTTCTGTGGGAACTCCAGGAAATGGTCATACATGGAAGGCCCATCCTTTTTTTTTAATATGAGCCTCATTCCTGCTGAATGGAAGGCCGACATGATGGTAGGATCTGTAGGAGCCATGGTAGCCCATAAGAAGAAAGAAATCTGTGATGCTGGCGGAGCCACCA
>JAQQSQ010001971.1:0-11605 GCA_028627145.1 Eidolon dupreanum
TTGGCGTCGAGAATGAAGGTACAGTCCCGAACCTTTTCCTGTCTTCCTTCTCACCTTGAGGCACATCTCTCATTGGCATCGTTGCAGGAATTCCATCACAGAGGGGAAATGCAGAAAGTAGAGTCACATCATAAATGCATAAAATTCGCTCGGCAAACATCAAAAGAGAAAATGATAATTAAAATAGTTTTGACAGTTACTCACCATCCCATTTCGGAAAAGTATGCCCCAAAGTGATCATGAATCAGAGATCTCAGCTCTGGCATGCCGTGGTACCTCTCGTGGCATGAGCATTTTGCTGTTCTAAAGGAAGACTTCTATCTAAAAATATGTATTTTTCAAATAGCAGGGCATTTCAAGGCAAGTTTACCTCTTCATCTGTCATTCAGTGTACAGTGAACTACGCTGATACTGGAAAAACTTGCTGTGTTGAACTTACTGAGAAGTAGATTTTTAATTGCTACCTTCCTCTGGGGATTTTCAAAGTTAATTATACTAATTGGAAGTTTTGCCTTATATGCTAGCTTTAGACCCTAACTTCCTGCAAGATGCCACTCCACTTTATCTGTGCCTTACTTGATTTAGAAGCCTTGCAACCAGCTGCTTAGAAGATCCAGATTGTGTTCATTTATAATTGATTTTGGCTCTCCGCCCAATCCCAGCCTGAGTGTGTAAGTTTTTTTGTAGGGGCTATGCCTTTGAAAAAGTTTGCTTTTTGCATTTCCCCTCTGTGATTGAGCTTGAGAGATGTGTATTTCTTCTTGCATTGCTGTTTCAGTTGCTGAAGTCATTTTACGTGTTCTAATCACAAATTCCTGATTCTCAGCCTGGCATTTCAGGTGGGAAGCCAATTTTGTTAGGAAATGAGAACTTGACCCTTTTACTCCCCCGTTCATGGACTTCTCAAGCGTAGCAAGGAGTAGAAGTAACTTTTTTCTTGTTTCTGCAACCTGTCATTGTAAGCCCACCTCCTACCCCTGGAGTTTGGACCTTTAGTCATGGAAAACCCCTCTAGATACGTTTGCTGTTACCCTCTTCCCTATACGCATTTTCCTCATGTCTTCTACGGATTCAATTGCTGTGTTAATTTTCAAGTTAATAGTGACGTGTCAGAGGATTTGCAGAAAACTGGATGTTCCGATATCCAGCTGTCTGAGTGTCATGCAGAATGTTGGTGCAGCCCAGTGACGGCCTGTTGTTGAGAACTGACATTGGTTGCAAGCGTCTGAGAAAGCAAATGTAAGGGTCAGTTGTTTACAACTGAGCTGGCCACACTACGTGGCTACCTGTAGGTGGATGTGTTAGCCTGCAAGATTTTTTGCTTGCACTCTGCTGGGCAAGCAACCAGTTCTCCTTGCCAGCTTCTGAGATTGTTTGAAGTTTTGTGATGATCTGGCATTTTATGCAAAGTCTGCAAGCTTCCAGAAGGCGGCAGAGTGGCACATACTATTTCTCTTTCTCCTCTGGAAAGAGTCTTCAAGACCTCTAAGAGTTTGCTTCAGAGCAGAAAAGCTGAAGTCTGGGCAAAGTCCAGGAGGCAGAGAATCTCAGAGAATGCATTTCTAGATGCTGTGGGTCTTGTTCGAATCCCACAGGTCTCACAGCTCATTTATCCATCTCTTGTTGCCATAGATATTAATGATTGCCACTAGATTGCATTTCCCAAAGCCCCGAGGCAGGTGTTGGCTATGTGGGTAACACCTGCATTTCTTTAATGTTTGCCGGTGGTTTTGTAAATGTCACATGGCCTTATCTACAGTGTATCCCCTACTCCGTGCTGCTGAAGGACCTGGAGATGCGGAACCTCCGGGAACTGGAAGACCTCATCATCGAGGCTGTCTACACTGACATCATCCAGGGCAAGCTGGACCAGCGAAACCAGCTGCTGGAAGTGGATTTCTGCATTGGCCGTGACATCCAAAAGAAGGACATCAATAATATTGTCAAGACCTTGCACGAATGGTGAGGCTGAAGGAAAGAGGGATCCCTTGTCTTTAGGGGAGGGAATAGCTGGCCCCTGCTTGGGGAAATGTGTTCACCAGGTATTAGCTGGGGCTGCCTGGGACCTGGGGCCTTAGGACAGTAAGCCAGAGAGTGGTGGGCTGCATTTGTGACGATAGCGGTGTGGCAACAGGAATCTTTTCAGGCCTCCTGGGGCCTTGGTTGTAAAATAGTTCTTGTCCTAGCGCAGCTGGGGGCAGTTTAATGGTGAGCTGTAAAATGCCCGGGGTTGGCAGATGGAGCCTCTGAAGCCGAGCTGTGACAATGCTCCTGTGCTCTGCAAACTCAGCCTCAGAGTTAGACCAAGCTCAGAAAGTTAGTGTTGGTAAGATCCTTTGGGTACGAGAACCTGTGTTCAGCATCAATCACATATAGGGCCAGTGTTTATAAAACATTGTGAAGGAGGTAAAGACAGGGCTATTCTAAGTTGGAACCCAGACTCACACACAGACTTTTTGATAATTATATCCTGGCATGTGAAAAGTGGGATGTTTGCACATACTCTATTATTTTAGTAGAATTTGATGTTTGTAAGAGCCATTGCAGATTCTACAAGAGTTTGTTAGGAAATTATTTACCTGACAAGGGGCTTGTAAAGCCAGATGGACTTAGAGGAAAGGTTTTCAGCTGAGTGTTGAAGGCAGCCCAGGGTCAGAGTGTGATTGGAGGTGAGGCGGGGCAGGCACCTGACATGTCGGAGGTCAGGAAGCGGGGCAGGTGAGCTTTGTGCAGAGGGGAGGGTGTTGTCCCCAAGAGGAGTATATCCAGAGATGAAAGGCCCAGCTTTGACCCCTGGAGTCTATTCCCCCCCCCACCGAGTTTCCCTCATTTCAGCTACAGTTAGACCCCAGGGCTTGTGCTTCCAACCCCTCACCCTAAGTTCTGGCTCAAATGTGGCCCCAGACACCTTCCCTTTACAACCTCTGACACAAGCAGGAGCTTTCAAAAGATTATAGAACTGTTAAATCAGAATAAATGGGAAATAAATTTTGAAAATACCCCTACCATGAAAATGGTCTGGCATGCAGAATCTGGGTTTCCAGTCTTACTAAAACGTTGGCTGTCTTATGCTGCTTTTAGGCTGGCTCAGTTTTTATGTCCATAGTCTGGCTTCCTTTGTTTTTAGCCCCCAAGATGTTTCCACCCAGAGGTGCCGTCCTCACCCCCATCCCACGATGTTTACTAGTACAGATTCTTAAAACTCGTGTTGAGGCATTGCAGTTAGATTCGAAACAAAATGGGACTGTAGAGCAGCATCACAAATATGGCCAAACGTTCACAGCTGCCGAACCTTAGGTGGAGAGATGGTGGGTATTCATTTTTTCAATCTTTTTAAGTTTCAAAAATTTCAAGATAAAAATTGGGGAAAATAGAATGAGGAGGATGACGATAAGAAAGTAACTTACACTAATGAGAAAGGAGACAATCTCCAAAATAGGATGTTTTTAGAAAATAACTTTTTCTCAAGAAAAGTGATTAATCAGTGCCACCTGTGAAGTCTCTCTTAATTCCTATAATCTCACATTCTTCGAAACTTTTCCATGAGATACAAACATTGACGATGACAGCTGTATTCTGTGAAACCACCCCATATCCTCCATGTTTGTCTCCACGCGCCCTGTGTTATGTGTTCAGAAATGCTTGTCTTTTAGAAGTAGTGAGGGGGCGAAAGCCACGGCAGAGGGGGTATGACAGGAAGACCCAGTAGAGAGTTGGGGAGGGAGATTCCGGAGGCTGGAGGACAGCTCGCAGGCCCTTCTGTGGCTCAGGGCTGGTTATCTCCGTTGTAGGTGTGACGGCTGCGAAGCAGTTCTGCTAGGCATCGAGCAGCAAGTTCTGAGAGCCAACCAGTACAAGGAGAACCACAGCCGCACTCAGCAGCAGGTAGAGGCAGAGGTAAGGAAGGGAGCTTTGATTTCTGCTCCAGAGTATCCCTGTTTTGTTCCTTTGTCCTACGAGTCTTGGTGTAGGTGAAACAAGCAGTCACCAACAGGTAGGCACCAGACTAGGTGCTGGGGTAGAGGTGAGTGTCACCCGGGACCCCCTGTTGGTGCTCTCTGTGTCCTTTCTGATTCCTGGTTGGCAGAGGGTGAGCAGGCTTGGAGAGCAGAGAATGTTGTAATTCCTTGGTACATGAGCCCTTCGCAGCTGAAAAGCAAAAGAAACAAGTTTGGGGGTGCACCTTAAAGATGGACGGAAGAATAGTGGTTACCAGGCCCGGCAGCAGGAGGGTGCAGTTGCACATGGGGCTTTGAGGCCCTGGTACTGCTGTACTTAAGCCATGTGGAAGGGGCAGCATTCAGAACCTTTTTAAATGCATATTTCATACTTAAAAAAAGAAGAAAGGGAAAAATTCAGTGGATGAAATGCAAGTGAAGATGAAAGTGTTTGTGGTTTTAGTGACACCTGGTTGTTCAGGTCACGGTCAGCCTCTTGGAAGGACACAGGCGCCAGCCTTTGAGTTAATGGGCATTTGTTTGTGTGCCTATAGCCTGGACACCTGTGGGGTGACCTCAGAATTTGTTTGGAGCCCGTAAGACCAAAATGTTAGTGTCTGAAGCCCTTCTCTAGTGTGATAGGGCTTGAAAGGTTAATTGTATTTAATGAATTTTATAAGTCAGGTGACCAGGAGTGTGGCAGAGCGGGGCCCAGAATGACGGCCAAGGAACGTAAGAAATAAGTAGATGTGCCTTTCAAAGGGAGATTTGTGAGATTTGAAGATTTCCCCTACTCTGTTGCATGTACTCCTTGAAAATAAAACTTGAGTTTCTTGTCTGTCTAAGAAAAATTCCCTGTCCCATGCCTAACCCATAGTAATTTCTCAAATGTTTGTTGAACTGAATATTTCTGTAAGTGTGTTTGTTAGTGGACTGCTAAACTCTGTTTTAATGAACTAGAGTGAATTTTGGATACGTACACACTCCCCTTGGCCACCAGGTGGCAGTAAAAGTTTGATTAAGTTTGAGAAAGAAATTTTAGGAAAAGGCCAAGACCATGTCTATCTACCACTGATGCATGTACTGACTTAATAAACTTCTGACACTCTGGGACAGACCAGTGTGGAGCAGGAGCATGGTTACAGCCCAGAGCCTTGTCACTTTTTCATTCGGTAAGCGCATGATCAGGCTGCTAGGTACAGGATGCTGATCATCCCCCAGCAAAGGTCCACCGCATATTTGTTGACTTGAAAAGAAAATAAATCTACAAAGAACACAGGTATCATTCTGTCATATTCTGCTTGTATTTATGCTTCTGTTACCTTTTACTTAACATTTTAGCTATTTTCTCAACCGAGTTGGTGGGCTTTAATTAGTCCTTAAATTAGATTGCTTGTTCTCAAAGAGAAAAACTTGATGTCTCTCCCCCAGTCTCATAACAGCAGCTTTCTTTTGGTGAGTTGTAGCTTCGAGAGCTTTCCCTCTTAATGAAGTCAGCTCCATCACATACTGCATAAGAATATTCTCTCAGCCTTTCACAGAAAGAATATATTAATTAGCTATAACCCCAGCATACTGGGGGAGATAAAACAATAACATTATGAGCTGTTTCTTTATCTCTGAGCACTCTGCAGTGGGGGAGCAGGGGAATGATTAGTTTCAACTAATCATCACAAAGCAAGCACCTTCTCATTTATATTTGACTTTGGAGCATATTTTTCTTTATATTTGAACGTGCCTATGTCTGATGTTCTGTAGAATGTTAATATATAGCTATTGCAACATTTACAAAGTAGGTTTTGTTCTTGTCATGTAGGTAATAAAGCCTGATTGGACAAAGTAAGCTCTGTTTTCTCTTATGCAGAAAATCCCCCAGGAGTTAAGTTAGACTGCATCAGAAGTGTGCCCTCTGGTTCCTTCTGGATAGTTGTCCTCTCTGTCGCCAGCTCTTTGTTTCTTTGTAGGACTTTTCCAGCTGTGGGCTCTACTTCCCGTTGTCTGCCTTTGTTTTGCCCCACAGCGGAGAGAAGTTTTCCGACCCCACAGGCTCTTCTCTCTCCTTTTGCCTGAATATTTAAGGTCTCTGACAGAGCAAGGCTACAGTTTTGCCAGAAGGTGCACCTGAAAATTCCTGAAGCCCATGTTTTGAAGGGCTTGACAAACTCCAGATCATCTGGGGTAATGGGACGGGGATGGGGTGCAAGCCAGGCCACTCAGAAAGAAAATTAGAAGGGACCAGGGACATTTAGGCCAAAGATAACAAGCCTGGGGTTGGGGGGAGGGGGAGTATTTGTCATCATTTGAAGGGCGGTTCTGCAAAAGAGAAATTAGACTTCTCCAAATTGTTTCATGAGGCCGAAACAGGTTTAGACCTGCTCAGCTCTTGCAGGTTGGCTGTTGAGAGGCTGACAGCGGAGAGTGGCCTGGTGAGTGGAGTGCATGTGCCACATGCTTCTCAGGCTGGCAGGTCAGGGACTGGCTTCTCAGCTTAGCCACAGATACTCCGACTCCAAAGTTAGTCCAAGTCACCCGAGGTCACTGTAAAAAGAGAAATGTCAGTTAATTTCTGCTAGGCTTGTAATGACATATTCCATGGAAACACAGGTGCAAACGATCAAAAGTAGAACCATTATTTGAGGTTTAATAAATACTTTTTCCTTATTCACGTAGGCATTATGAGCCATGTTTGTCAGTAGATCTCAGATATTGTTGGAAGAACTCAAAGATTCTGAAGGTGTTGGCTAGAAATAAATGACAACGATTTATTCAAGGGTCTTAGGGCTTACAAACCGGAAGCACAACTAGGCAATACCCAGAATTTTCCAGAGAAGAAAGAAAAACTAAAAGTTCTTAGAGTAAAGTGCATTCTTGAAAAGAATCAGTCCTGCATTCTTAGCCCTAGAATTGGTCCAGGACAATTATCAGCCAGATGTCAGGTGGTCTGGACGATGGATGTCAGGTGGTCCGGACGATGGATGCCAGGTGGATGTCAGGGGTCTGGATATATGAACATTCTCCCTTAGTCCTTCAGAGGGCAGTCAGGGGTTATCTGGAGGTCTGACGTGGATGCAGGCGTTGACACAGGGCTGGGAAGTTCAAAAGTTTGAGTTCCTGGGCTAGTTAAGAATAGAATTATTTCCTCAGGCCTCAATCTTCTTGATTTTAGTGATTTAGCAGATTAACTATAGTGACTCCATTTTGTTTTTTCACTCTATTCCTCAATATAGTAAAGAATTGGTATAGAAAATTATTTGTAGTATAAGCTGATTGTTTAGTGAAAATTATTGTATAAATAACTTGAAAAAATAGATCAAATGGTGTGAAGTAAGCCATACTTTTTTATTTTTAATAAGCTGTTTTGCTAAATGAGAAAGATAATTATTTGCTTAGAAAGATACCGTTTTTGGAAATACAGGCCTCATTGAAAACTTGTTAGTTTTCTAGTGTTTTATTTATATAAAATTTGTCAGCTTTTGGGGAAACTTAAAAACGAATTCTCTTAGGCAGTGCATCCCAGGTACTGAAAATATGGGCATGTTTTTTTCTCCATTGTCTTAATGTATATTTTTCAGTTGCAGTATCTTTTAACACATAGGAAATCACAGGTAACTGACATGCAAAGAAATAAACTTATCATGCTGTGACCTCTTATTAATTTTAATTAATTTTTCTCAGAATACTTAGCATATCAAACTTGAGAAGTCTTAAGAGTGTTTTTATAAACATTTATTTTATAAAGCATTGATAACTGAGAAATCATGTTTCTCAATCTCTCCTCCAGGGCCATCAAAATACACCTTGAAATAAAACAAACAAAAATATCTCTTACAAGAGAAAGAGTGGCAAGCCATCCACTTGCTCCAAATTTTTCACTCGCTGTCTCACCAGGTGACTGTACTGTAGGCAGCAGGGAGCCCGTGGGAGGGGGTGCCTGGGGTGCTGAGACGGCGCGTCTTGGTTTGATAGGACACTGGGTAAACCCAGACTTGACTTAGCTGCCCTCTGTCCCGGCCACAGTCCCCTGTGCTCCTTTGAGAAAGGCTATAGAGTTGATTCCACAGACAGCAGTATGGGGCATGGCTGTTTCTACATCTCAAAACAACAAAAATCAAAATTAAAAATGACCTACGTCATCATCGAAGCTCATCCTGCAGATGATAGATCTCCAGGCAGGAACATAATTTTTGTCCGACTCTCAGTGTTGCTTCAGCTCTGCGTTTGGACTGTTTCTTACTCAAGCTCCTGAGACTCCGTTGAGAACTCTGACCTGACAGCTGCCTTTCACTCTCTAGAAAACCAAGCCTGCTTCCCCAAGCACGTGGAAGCCCCTTTGCTTTCTCAGCGGCAGACACACTCCCTCACTCTGCACCAGCCTTCTCTTTCATCCTTCTAATGATTAAAAAAAAAAAATAGGAGGAAGAGCAGTAGAGGAAGCACTGTCAGCTGGCCGAAGGGCAGAGGCATCACAGGTCTACGGAGCTGGTGTTGGGGAGTGTACGTAAACAGGCATGGAGCTGGTACAGTCTCTCCCGAAGGCAAGGTAGCAGTGGTTATGAAACTGTGAAATGAGCCGACCGTTTGCTCCGGAGAGCTCACTTCTAGGCACGTGTCCTTCACGGATGCCACAAAAGCCCGCAAAGGTGAACGCAGAGGCTGCCGTAGGGGCGCTGTACATGGTGAGAAACAGACCGGGAGCTAATTTAGAGGTCATAGAGCATTCACAGCAGAATAGCGCACAGTTGTCACGGAGCATGTGTGTTCTGACGGGGGACAGGGTTCAGGAGTTGCTTAAATGTGTTTGAGCCCCTCCTCTGTTAAGTGCAGAAAGGTATTCCGAGAACAGTAGAGCCATCGCGTTTCGCCATTTCTTTTACTACATCTTCATCATTTGTCACTTAGCTGGCCGAAGTTTACCTTCTAGTTGTTCGTTCAGGAAGGTCTCATGGAGCTGTATTCCCAGAGTCCTCGTGACAATCTTGGTTTCATACGCGAACAACAGCAGTTGTTTAGTAAAGAATTCTTGGTCACCCTTTCTGTTCCTAAGGCCATTTTAACCGCTGCTTTCTTTTACTTTGATGTTGTCCCTCTTTGCCAAACAGTCCACTTCCACTTGGCTTTTTCCCTCCTTTCAACCAAGCAGGCATTAGTTGCACCTTGTCGCTCGACTTCTTTCCACGTATCTTCCATGAGCAGCCCCTGCTTGTTTCTCCTCACCTGGGTTTCTGAAGGTAATTTTAGATTTTCATGCAGAGGATTCTGGCTGCTTCCCTGGGTGGCACCCATTTTAATGAGAACGACTTTCGAGTTTCGATGGGTTTCTAGTGTTCGCAGGCTGAGCACACTGATTGTCTCCACCCAGGTTACCAACATCAAGAAGACACTCAAAGCCACCGCGTCTTCCTCGGCTCAGGAGATGGAACAACAGTTGGCCGAACGGGAGTGTCCCCCTCACACGGAGCAGAGGCAGCCCACCAAGAAGATGTCCAAAGTGAAAGGTCTGGTCTCCAGCCGCCACTAGGGCCGGCTGGGGCAGCTGGCACTCACCAGGCCTGGGTCAGGTGGGGAGGGGACGCTGAGGGCCCGTTTCCTCCCCTCTCTACCTTCAGTGAGTTCCAGACCTGCCCGGCCCCTCAACAGCACCTCCCCACCCTGTTGGTACTGTTCCAGAAGAACCGGTCAGCCCTCTCCCTTGCCCACGCCCTCCTTCCCCAGTGTTCCCTTCAGACTCAGGGGCTCCACCGATGCCATCCCGACAGGGTCAGACACTGCCCGGCCGGCTTCCGCCCGGGAGGTTCTCGTCTCTGTTTAAGGGCTCGTCTCCGTCCCAGTTTTTCTTTTGCTCCCTGTCATGTTGTCAGGCTGGTCGGAAGCCAGAGGCAGCTTTAACCGGCCCACAGGGGTGGCTGTGAAGGAGGCGCCCCTCTGAGTGAGGAGGGCGTTCCGTCCCCGGCCCATGCACCACGGGGCCCACGATGGGCCTCTAGCCAGGTATCAGAGTGCTCCGTCTTCCCTCTCCTGCCTCGTGCCCTGTTGGCAGCTCCGGTCAGGCCGCGGAGGGATGCGACGCTGGGCCATGTTTACTAAACCTGCGGGTTTTCAGCCTCTTAGCCCAGCTCCAGTCTCTCCTTAGTCGGGAGCGGTGGGTTGACTGACTCCTGGAGTCCGAGTGCCAGCAGAGGCTGCTGTGGGTCTGCTCGGGGCAGAAGTCTCTCCAGCTTGGTGTTCTCTGCCGCCTGTGCCTACTCACACTGGTCTTTGGGGTGAAGGCCCGCTGCCCACTGGGGCTGTCCACCAACACCTGCTCCCCTAAGACCTTTGATTCCTCTTGGCTGCGTCTGGGGTGGGGATGGTGGTGCCGAGGCCCCTCTGTCTGGGGAAGAACCTGTCGCCGCTTCCGAGTCTTTCTTCCCACCCCTTCCTGACTGGTGACCCAGAGCCCTCTGATGATGGCATTCTCCTGGCAAGAGCAAAGGACTTGACTAGCCTTTCTGAACTTGAGCAGTTTCAGGTTATATTTTAATTTTTTTTTGTACAGGTTCTGATTCTAATACATTTCAACATGCTTTTTTCCCCCTCGTGTCAATATTTGTTATAGACTAATCGCCGGGGATTTTTCACCTGGTTGGAGGGGGGCATGTGCGTATGGGTGCGTGTTGTTTTTTTTTTTTTAAGGGGAGGTGGAGGTCTGGACTGATATTATAATTCATTGAGGGGGGAAAGCACATTTTTGAACAAAAAATAAAAGCATAGATTTCACGTATGTGGCTGCGGAGTGCGGGGCTGCTCAGCAGGGGAACACGGGGACTGGGAGTGGGGCGGCCAGGGCGACGCAGAGCCGTTTCGATGCCCCGGTGGGACGTGAACCTCTCTACCCGCATGTCCAGCACCTGCCGGCCGTCGACCAAATGTTCATAGTCTCGTCTCCCCTTCGAGTTGGTCCATGTGTCCATATGACATTACGCCCCCCCACCCACCCCCCCGCCTGGAGAATTGAATTCCCTTCGTGCGTTTTATGAAAGCCCTTGACAGGTGCTCTGTGGGAAAGGGATTCTGTTGTTAAATCCATCTGGCGCATCCCGCATCCTGTATCACCATTGGAAGTTCATTACTATGGTCTCAGAGAAGGCCCGGAGAGGAAGCCCATTCCACACTGGTGTCACCACCAAATCCTTTTTGGTGCTATCTAGTGGAACACATTTTGGGGATATTTTTGGAAACATTTCTTAAAAATACCTCTCAAGCATTATAGATTTTTCCCAACTACAATCACGCATTGCTTAATGATGGGATATGTTCTGAGAAATGCATTGTCAGATGAGCTTGTCATTGTGCATTGTGCGAACATCATAGAACATTACACAAACCTAGAGGCTCCAGCCTGCTACACGCCCAGGCTGGAGGCGCAGCCTGCGGCCCGGGCTGCAACCCCGTACCGCACGTTACCCTTCCGAATACTGCGGGCAGCGTAACACGATGGTAAGTGTTGGTGTAACTGAACATTCTGAACATAGAAAAGGTACAGTAAAAACAGGATAAAGATGAACAGTCGTCCACCTCTCCAGGGCATTACCGTGAATGGGGCTGGAAGTTGCCCCGGGTGAGGCAGTGAGCGAGGGCAAGTGGATGGGAGGCCCGGGGCACGACCGCGCGCTGCCGGAGTGTCAGGC
>JAQQSQ010001972.1:0-11603 GCA_028627145.1 Eidolon dupreanum
CGACCTCAGCGCCAAGTTCGAGGCCGCCGGCCTGCAGCACCACCTGATGACCGGCGTCGACTTCGCCCAGGAGAAAAAGCAGGTCTACAGCGACAGCCCCGGACTGACGTTCGCGCAACGCAGCAACTTCTACGCGACGCTCGGGCTCACCAAGCCCAACACCACGGTCGGCAGCCCGGACGACGGCGCCAGCATCGACGAGTCGCGCCGCCAGCCGCTGAAGGCCAACGCCTATACCTCACGCTCGGCCGGCGCCTATCTGCAGGACATGATCTCGATCACGCCCGAGTGGAAGCTGCTGGCCGGCCTGCGCTACGACAAGCTCAGGGGCGACTACGACAGCTTCAACTACAGCTACAACGCGACCGGCACGCCGGGCTACGACAAGATCAGCGCCACGACGACCGACAGCTACCGGATGAACGTCTCGGCGTGGAGCAAGCGCGCCGCCGTGCTGTTCCAGCCCAGCGCCCAGCTGTCACTGCATCTGATGGGCGCGACCTCGTTCAACACCTCGGGCGACACCTATTCGCTGAGCCCCGCCAATGCCAGCATCCCGCCGGAGCAATCGGTCAACGTCGAGCTCGGCGGCCAGTACGACAGCGCCGACGGCAAGCTGACGACGCGCTTCGGCATCTTCCGCGCGACCAAGCTGCAGGAGCGCAACACCGACCCGCTCAACACCAATGTCGTGACCCTGTCCGGCAAGCGCCACGCCGCAGGCCTGGACGTCGACATCACCGGCCGCATCACCGACGCCTGGGAGGTCTACGGCAGCTTCACCTGGATGCCGGTGGCCGCCATCGACATCTCGTCGGCCACCGGCGGCGAGCTGCAGGGCAGCCGGCCGTCGCTGACGCCGCGCTACTCCGGCAGCCTGTGGACGACCTACAGGATCAGCCCGCAATGGCGCTTGGGCGGCGGCTTGAACGCACGCAGCGGCCAGCAGCCCAACCGCAACCCCGGCTTTTATGCGCCCAAGTTCATCATCGCCAACCTGATGGCCGAGTACACGGTCGTCGAGGACGCGCTGCTGTTCCGACTCAACGTCGACAATGTGGCCAACAAGCGCTACGCCGACACGCTCTACACCGGCCATTACGTTCCGGGCAAGGGCCGCATCGTCGCGCTGACCGGCACCTACAAGTTCTGACCGCCTGCAGGACGCGACGCCATGCTGGTGAAGATCCCCCAGATCCTCGATGCCGCCGGCGTCGCCCGTGCCCGCGCACTGCTGGACACCGCACCCTGGGCCGATGGCCGCAGCAGCGCCGGCACCCAGGCCGCCCAGGTCAAGAACAACGAGCAACTGCAGCCCGTCACCGAACAGGATCGCGAGCAGTTCCGCGCGCTGCAGGCCCTGGTGCTGCAGGCGCTGGACGGCCATCCCGGCTTCTTCTCGGCCACGCTGCCCAAGCGCGTGCTGCCGCCGCTGTTCAACCGCTACACCGGCGCCACCAACGCCTACGGCAGCCATGTCGACCAGGCGGTACGCTACCTGCCCCAGGCCGGCTCGGGTGCGCAACGCATGCGCACCGACATCTCCTGCACCCTGTTCCTGAGCGACCCGGCCGACTACGACGGCGGTGAGCTGGTCATCGAGACCACCTTCGGCGAACAGCGCGTGAAGCTGGCCGCGGGCGACCTCGTCGTCTACCCCGGCACCAGCGTGCACCGCGTCGAGCCCGTCACGCGCGGTGCGCGGCTGGCGAGTTTCTTCTGGATCGAAAGCCTGGTGCGCTCCGAAGCACAGCGCCGGCTGCTGTACGAGATGGACCTGAGCCTGATGGCACTGCGCAGCCAGCTCGGTGAGACGCCGGCGCTGGTGCAGCTGACCGGCACCTATCACAACCTGCTGCGCCTGTGGGCCGACACGTGACTGCGCCACGCATCGAGTCGCTGCCCGACGGCATCGTCAACCTGGCCGATTTCGAGCGCGCCGCCGAGGCGCGGGTCGACCCGGCATCCTGGGACTATCTGAACGGCGGCGCGGCCGACGAGCTGACGCGCGACGCCAACCGCACGGCCTGGGATGCCCTGCGGCTGCACCCGCGCGTGCTGCGCGAGCTCGGCCATGGCCACACCCGCGTGCGCCTGCTGGGCCGCGAGCTGCGCCATCCGGTGCTGCTGGCGCCGATCGCCTACCAGCGCCTCTTCCATGACGACGGCGAGCTCGCCACGGCACACGCCGCGGCGGCGCAGGAAGCCGGCCTGATCCTGAGCGCCCAGTCCAGCGTCGACCTGCGCGAGGTCGCCGCGCCGATGCTGGCCGACCCCGCCGCCGGGCCGCTGTGGTTCCAGCTCTACTGGCGCGACGACCGCGAATTCATGCAGGACCTGCTGCAGCGCGTGCAGGCCGCCGGCTACCAGGCCCTGGTGCTGACGGTGGACGCGCCGGTGCACGGTGCCCGCGACCGCGAGCGTCGCGCCGGCTTCCAGCTGCCGCCCCACATCCGCGCGGTCAACCTCGGCGGCCGCAAGCAGCCGCTGGACCTGCAGCCCGGCCAGAGCGCCCTCTTCGACGGCCTGATGCCGCGTGCGGCCACCTGGGCCGATGTCGACTGGCTGCGCGCGCACAGCCCGCTGCCGCTGCTGCTCAAGGGCGTCACGCATGTCGACGACGCGCGCGACGCACTGGGCCGCGGCGTCGACGGCCTGATCGTCTCCAACCACGGCGGCCGCACGCTCGACACGCTGCCGCCCACGGCCGCGCTGCTGCCCCCGCTGCGTGCCGCGCTCGGCCCCGACGTGCCGCTGCTGGTCGACGGCGGCATCCGCCGCGGCACCGATGTGCTCAAGGCCATCGCGCTTGGCGCCCACGCCGTGCTGCTCGGCCGCCCCTACGTTCACGCCCTCGCGGCCAGCGGCGCTCTGGGCGTGGCCCAGGCCCTGCGCCTGCTGCGCGACGAGCTGGAGATCGCGATGGCCCTCACCGGCTGCAAGACCCTCGCCGACGCCGGCCCGGCACTGCTTTGGCCGGCAAACTCCCTCCACCCCTGCCTTGAGGATCCCCGATGAAGCAACTGTTCACGACACTCGCCCTCGCCCTGGCCGCCGGCACGGCCCTCGCCCACGGCGCCGTCTCCTGCCCCGCCCTGCCCAAGGAGGAGAAGCAGCCCCAGATGGCATTGCAGAAGAAGCTCGAGGGCGAAGGCTGGAAGGTGCGCAAGGTCAAGAACTACAACGGCTGCTACGAGGTCTACGGCCTTGACGCCGCGGGCAAGAAGGCCGAGGCCTTCTTCAACCCCAAGACCTTGGAGCGGGTCTACCCGGAAGGCGAGCCGCCGGCCGACAAGAAGTAAGGCCGTCGCGATGCCCGATGCCGCGCGCGTGCGCGTCTGGGATGCAGGGGTTCGCCTGCTGCACTGGACGCTGGCCGCAGCCATCGTCACCGCCTGGGTGAGCGGCCACTGGCCGCCGCCGCACTTCGACGCGGTGCACCACACGGCCGGCCATGTGGCCGGCGCCGCCGTGCTGCTGCGCCTGGCCTGGGGCCTCGTGGGCGGTCGACATGCGCGCGTCGCGCGGTTCGTGCGCAGCCCACGCGCGGTGCTGGCCTATGTGCGCGCGCTGCGCAGCGGCCATGAGCCGCGCTACATCGGCCATAACCCCCTGGGCGCCTGGATGGTGCTGCTGCTGTGGGCGGTGGCGCTGGCGCTGGCCGGCAGCGGCTGGCTCTACACCACCGATGCGTTCTGGGGCGAAGCATGGCTGTCCGATCTGCACGCCGCGTTCGCATGGGCCATCGCCGCGCTGCTGTTGGGCCATCTCGGCGGTGTCGTCGTGACGGGCTGGCGGCATCGCGAGAACCTCGTCGCCGCGATGATCAGCGGCCGCAAGCGTGCGCCCGAGCCCGGTGACATCGACTGAACAGCGGCCTGCCGCCGGTCCCGTTTGACGCGGGGCCGCGACAACCCCGATGTTTCCTGGGCAGATACGCGTTTCTTCCTGGGAGAAAACCTTCTATTCCTCCATGCAGCGCAGTACCATCGCCCACGCTGGGTACTAGAGAGTATTGAAGGCTTACGCGGCCTTCACCCGGACCCCGCACATCAACAACCTTTGATGGAGTGAATCGACATGGCAACTGCGAAGAAGGCCGCGCCCGCGAAGAAGGCAGCGCCGGCCAAGAAGGCGGCCCCGGCCAAGAAGGCCGCCGCCACCCCGGTGAAGGCAGCCGCGAAGAAGGCGGCCCCGGCCAAGAAGGCGCCCGCTGCGAAGAAGGCAGCCCCGGCCAAGAAGGCCGCGGCACCCGCCAAGAAGCGCACGCCCAACGCCGCCTTCATGAAGGCCCTGACCCCCAGCGCGGCCCTGGCCGCCATCGTTGGCGCGAGCCCGCTGCCGCGCACCGACGTGACCAAGAAGGTCTGGGAGTACATCAAGAAGAACAAGCTGCAGGACGAGCTGCAGAAGCGCGTCATCAACGCCGACGCCAAGCTGAAGGAAATCTTCGGCAAGGCCAAGGCCGACATGTTCGAGATGACCAAGCTGATCAACAGCCACCTGAAGTGAAGCAAGGCCGCGGCTGCGGCCTCGTGAACGCAAAGCCCGGTGATGCCGGGCTTTTTTGTGGGCGGCCTGCCGGCGGCCACCGCTCAACCGGCGTGGCCGCCGGTCAGTCGAGCAGACGGTGCAGGCTGGTCTTGAGCTGCAGCACGTCGATGGGCTTGAGCCAGTAATCGTCGAAGCCCGAGTCGCGCGCCGCCCGCACCAATGCATCCGGGTTGTCCGCCGACAGCGCGACCCAGCGCGTGTGCTGCAGGGCCAGCGACAGTGCGGCATCCGCGGCAACCTGCTGGCGCAGCGCCAGCCCGCTCATGTCGGGCAGGTGCATGTCCAGCAGCACCACGGCCGGCCGGGTCTCGGCAAGCGCTGCGAGGGCCTCGGCACCCGTCTCGGCCAGACGCAGGTCCCAATCCGGCAGCAGCCGGAACACCTCCTCCATCAGGATCAGGTGGATGCGGTCGTCTTCGACGTAGAGCACCAGCGGCGCGGCGCGTTCGGCCATGGGAATCAGGGATCAGCTACAGCGGTCGGCACGATAGCAGCAATGCCCCGCCGACCCTGACCGAGCCCCGCAGGCCTGGCCTTTCAGCGCTTTGCGTGATTTATCTCACCGCGCCGGACCCCCGCCTTTGAGGGATTCCAACGAGGACAAACCCTAGAAATCCCTAGTATGTCGGACATGCGCTCTGCTTCGGGCGCGACCTCACTTCCGGCCTCCCGATGTCCCTGATCGCCAGCCTCGCTCTCGCCGTTTCCGCCGGTACCACGCTGCCCCACT
The DNA here is from genome assembly GCA_028627145.1 of Eidolon dupreanum. Classification (NCBI taxonomy): domain Eukaryota; kingdom Metazoa; phylum Chordata; class Mammalia; order Chiroptera; family Pteropodidae; genus Eidolon; species Eidolon dupreanum. The sequence continues at coordinate 5,285 of JAQQSQ010001972.1, forward strand.
GCAGCTGGGACCGCCCGGGCGTCAACCCCTTCATGGGTGATGTGGTGGCGGCCGTCGACCGCTACACGGACATCCCGGCCGCCACGCGCGAGAAGCTGAAGGCGCGCATGAAGGCCCGCAGCTACGACGACATCGCCGTCATCGAGCGCGACGCTATCAAGGGCAAGGCCGAGTACGCACCCGAGATCAGCGACATGCACTTCGGCCCCGGTGCGGTCTGTCGCACGGTGACCCGCACGAAATGGACCGCCACGACCCAGGAGCGCGGCCTCGTCTACTGCGAGGACGGCCAGTGCATCCTGGTGCCCACGGTCTGCCGCAATGTCAGCCGCATCCGCCGGCTGGAGAAGCCCGCGGCCATCGCACCCGCCCAGGCCAGCAACGTCGCCGCCTCGACCCGCACCGGCGAGGAGGCCATGCCGCTGGAGTTCGAAGCGCCAGGCGCCGGCCCGATGGCAGCAGCCCCCGACAGCTTCGCCCGGCAGTCCGGGGTTCCCTCCTTGGCCGGCGGCTCAACCCCGGCCACGGGCAGCGGCCCGAGCCTGTTCAGCGCGGCGCCAGGCCCGGCCGCCACACCCGGCGCCGGACCGGGCCTCGTCGGCCTGGGCATGCCCGCCCTGCCGCCCGGCACCGTGCGCGTGGCGGACTCCACCCCGCGCCTGCCCGATGTCACGCCCGCCGTGCCCGAGCCCGGCAGCTGGGCCATGATCGCCGCCGGCCTGCTGCTGATCGGCTACCGCGTCGGCCGTCGCCGCTGACACCCGGCGGCCGCAAGCGCCCTCAGCGCCGCTTCAGCAGCGGCGCCAGATACCGCCCGGTGTGGCTGGCCTCACAGGCCGCCACGGCCTCCGGCGTGCCGGCCACCAGCAATGTGCCGCCACCCGCGCCGCCCTCCGGGCCCATGTCCACCAGCCAGTCCGCCGTCTTGATGACGTCCAGGTTGTGCTCGATGACGACGATGGTGTTGCCCGCGTCGCGCAGCTGGTGCAGCACCTTCAAGAGCAGCGCGATGTCGGCGAAGTGCAGGCCGGTGGTGGGCTCGTCCAGGATGTAGAGGGTGCGGCCGGTGTCGCGCTTGCTCAGCTCCAGCGCCAGCTTGACGCGCTGGGCCTCGCCGCCGGAGAGCGTCGTGGCACTCTGGCCCAGCTTCACATAGCCCAGGCCCACGTCGAGCAGGGTCTGCAGCTTGCGCGCCAGCGTGGGCACGGCGTTGAACAGCTCGTAGGCGTCCTCCACCGTCATGTTCAGCACGTCGGTGATGTTCTTGCCCTTGTAGAGCACCTCCAGCGTCTCGCGGTTGTAACGCCGGCCCTGGCAGACGTCGCAGGGCACGTAGACATCCGGCAGGAAGTGCATCTCCACCTTCAGCACGCCGTCGCCCTGGCAGGCCTCGCAGCGGCCGCCCGCCACGTTGAAGCTGAAGCGGCCGGCGCCGTAGCCGCGCTCGCGGGCGGTGGGCATCTCGGCAAACAGCTCGCGGATCGGCGTGAACAGGCCGGTGTAGGTGGCCGGGTTGGAGCGCGGCGTGCGGCCGATGGGTGACTGGTCGACGTTGATGACCTTGTCGAAGGCGTCCAGGCCCTCGATCTCGTCATAGGGCGCCGGGTCGGCATGGCTCTGGTAGAGCTTCTTGGCGACCGCGGCATACAGCGTGTCATTGACCAGGGTGCTCTTGCCCGAGCCGCTCACGCCGGTCACGCAGGTCAGCAGGCCGACCGGGATCTCGACCGTCACGCCCTTCAGATTGTTGCCGCGCGCATTGACGATGCGCAGCCGCTGGCCGTCCACCGGCCGGTGACGCTCGGCCGGCACCTCGATGCGCGCGGCGCCGCTCAGGTAGCGGCCGGTCAACGAGTTCGGGTCGGCCGCCACCTGCTCGGGCGTGCCCTGGGACATGACCCGGCCGCCGTGAACGCCGGCGCCCGGGCCCAGGTCCAGCACCCAGTCGGCCGCGCGGATCGCGTCTTCGTCATGCTCCACCACGAGCACCGAGTTGCCGAGGTCGCGCAGCCGGCGCAGCGTGGCGATCAGCCGGTCGTTGTCGCGCTGGTGCAGGCCGATGCTGGGCTCGTCCAGCACATACATCACGCCGGTCAGCCCCGATCCGATCTGCGACGCCAGCCGGATGCGCTGGGCTTCGCCGCCCGAGAGCGTGTCGGCGCTGCGGTCCAGGCTCAGGTAGTTCAGGCCCACATCGTTCAGGAAGCGCAGGCGCGACGCGATCTCGCGGATGACCTTGTCGCCGATGTCGGCCTTGTTGCCCTTGAGCTTGAGCGCCTCGAAGTAGTCCAGGCACTCGCGCAGCGTCGAATGCTCGACCTCGTAGATCGGCCGGCCCTTGAAGCCTGCCGGCGCATCGGCCGGCTGCAGCACCACATGGCGCGCCTCGCGCCGCAGCCGCGAGCCCTCGCAGGCCGGGCAGGGCTTGGCGGCCATGTAGCGGGCCAGGTCTTCGCGCACGGCGGCAGAGTCGGTTTCCTTGAAGCGCCGCTGCAGGTTGGGCAGGATGCCTTCGAACGGGTGGTGGCGCTTGACCGCGCGCTTCTTGCCGCTGGCCGATTCGGCCTGGTAGGTGAAGGCGATCTCGGTGTCGCCCGAACCCTGCAGCAGCACCTGCTGCACGCTGGGCGGCAGGCTTTCCCAGGGCGCTTCCACATCGAAGCCGTAATGCGCCGCCACCGCTTCCAGCATCGAGAAGGTGTAGGGGTTGCGGCGGTCCCAGCCCTTCACGGCGCCGCTGGCGAGCGACAGCGTCGGGAAGGCGACGACCCGGTCCGGGTCGAACACCGTCACCTGGCCCAGGCCTTCGCAGCTCGGGCAGGCACCCACCGGCGAATTGAACGAAAACAGGCGCGGCTCCAGCTCGGGCAGCGAGTAGCTGCAGATCGGGCAGGCGAACTTGCTGGAGAACAGCGTGGTCTCGTTCGAGTCCATATGCATCACCAGCGCCCGGCCATCGGCCAGCCGCAACGCCGCCTCGAAGCTCTCGGCCAGGCGCTGGCGGAGCTGGTCGGCCGCGTCATGGCGCAGCTTGATGCGGTCGATGACCACGTCGATGTCGTGCTTCTCGGCCTTCTTCAGCGCCGGCAGGTCCGGCACCTCCATCGTCGCGCCGTCGACGCGGAAGCGCACATAGCCCTGGGCCTGCAGGTCCTGGAAGAGCTCGACGAACTCGCCCTTGCGGTCGCGCACGACCGGCGCCAGCAGCATCAGCTTGCTCTCGTCCGGCAGGGCCAGCACGGCATCCACCATCTGGCTGACCGACTGGGCCTCGAGCGGCAGGTGATGGTCCGGGCAGAAGGGCGTGCCGGCGCGGGCATAGAGCAGGCGCAGGTAGTCGTGGATCTCAGTGACCGTGCCCACCGTGGAGCGCGGGTTGTGGCTGGTCGCCTTCTGCTCGATGGAGATCGCCGGGCTGAGGCCCTCGATGATGTCCACATCTGGCTTGTCCATCAGCTGCAGGAACTGCCGTGCGTAGCTGGACAGGCTCTCCACATAGCGCCGCTGGCCCTCGGCATACAGCGTGTCGAAGGCCAGTGAGGACTTGCCCGAGCCCGACAGCCCGGTAATGACGACGAGCGCATGCCGCGGCAGGTCGACGTCGATGTTCTTCAGGTTGTGGGTACGCGCGCCGCGCACGCGGATGAATTTCGACTCGGGCAGGTCCGGAAGCGCCATGGCAGTTTTCACAAGCGAACCGGCCATGATAGGCGGCCACAATGCCTTCCGTTCGAGCACCGAAGGGAGGTCCGGATGAAGATCAGCGGGTGCGCGGCCTGGGGCGCGCTGTGCGTTGCACTGGGTTTTGCGCTTTGCACTGCGCCGGCGGGCGCCGAGCCGCCACCGACCGCGGCCTTCTTCAAGCGCCCCCAGCTGCGCGCGCCCAAGCTCAGCCCCAGCGGGCGCTACCTGGCCATCCAGGCAGCCGGCAAGGCGGACCGGATGTGGCTGGCCGTGCTGGATCTGCAGACGATGCAGGCACCCAAATTCATCGCCGGCTTCAACGACGCCGACATCGCCAGCCACCACTGGGTCAATGAGGACCGGCTGGTGTTCCAGGTGTCGGACTCGCCGGACGGCAGCACGCGCGTGGTGGCCGAGGGCCTATGGGCGGCAGACCGGGACGGTAGCGGCTTTCGCCAACTCATCAATAGCGACAAGCAATTCATCACCACCAGCAGCAATATCACCGACCGCCGGCTGGAGATGAACTGGACGCTACATGCCGTACCGCCGGACGGCAGCGGCGACGTCATCGTGCTGCGCCGCCGCTGGGCGACGGACCGCGAGTCCGCCGGCACTCAGCTTGCGCGGCTTGACACGCGCACCGGCCAGATGAAGAACCTCAGCCAGGGCATTCCCGACTACACATCGCGCTGGGTGCTTGACTGGCGCGACGAGCCTCGCCTGATCGAAACCGTGAACCGGGGCCGCAGCCAGATGTTCCGCCGCGACGAGTCCGGCCGTTGGCAACCGTGGTTCGACGACGACACACAGGTGCGCAAGCATCCCTGGCCGATCTGGTGGGGGCCGGACGGCCTGATGCTGGGCACGCAGAGCTTCAAAGGCTACAGCGCCGTCTTCCGACTCGACCCGGACAGCGGTCGCACCGTCGGCGAGCCGCTGGTCTCCACGCCGGGCTACGACTTCTCCGGCCGGCTCATCACCGAACCCGGCAGCGGCATGCTGCTCGGCGTTCACTACGAGACCGACGCCCCGGGCACCGTATGGCTGGACCCGACGATGAAGGCCGTCCAAGCCGATATCGATGCCCGGCTGCCGGGCAGCGTGAACCTGATCGAATGCCTGCGCTGCGCCCAGGCCAGCCACCTCGTCGTGACCTCGCTGTCCGACCTGCGCCCGCCGCGGTATTACCTCTACAAGCCCGCCGACAAGGCGCTGCAGCCGCTGGCCGGCGCCCGTCCCGATCTGCCGCTCGCCGCCATGGGCCAGCGCGACTACCACCGCATCAAGGCCCGCGACGGCGAGGAGCTGCCCGTGCTCGTCACCCAGCCGGCGGGTGGCGTCAAGGGCAAGGCGCCCGTCGTCGTCCTCGTGCATGGCGGCCCCTATGTGCGCGGCACCCACTGGCCGTGGGAACCGGACGCCCAGTTCCTGGCCAGCCGCGGCTACCTCGTGCTGGAGCCCGAGTACCGCGGCAGCACGGGCTACGGCTTCAAGCACTTCCGCGCCGGCTGGAAACAGTGGGGCCTGGCGATGCAGGACGACCTCGCCGACACGCTGGACTGGGCCGTCAAGCGAGGCTGGGCCGACCCGCAGCGCGCCTGCATCATGGGCGCCAGCTACGGCGGCTATGCGGCCATGATGGGTGCGGTCACGCAGGGCGAGCTGTTCAAGTGCGCCATCAACTGGGTCGGCGTGACCGACATCGGCCTGTTGTCCAGCATCCACTGGAGCGACATCAGCGAGGAGTGGAAGAACTACGGCATGAAGCGCCTCGTGGCCGACCCGGACACCGACGCCGAGCAGATCAAGAAGACCTCGCCCGTGCAGCGCGCCAAGGAAATCCGCATGCCGCTGCTGATGGCCTACGGCGGCGAAGACCGGCGCGTGCCGCTTAAACATGGCAGCGACATGAAGGCTGCGCTGCGCCCCGACCAAGACCTCGAATGGGTCGTTTACCCCGACGAAGGCCACGGCTGGTTCAACCTCAAGACCCACGAAGACTTCTGGGGCCGCGTCGAACGCTTTCTGGCGCGCCATATCGGCACCGCCGCCGGGCCGTCGCCGGCGGGCCAATGACGCTTCGTCACGGCGCGCAGCAGCTCGCGGCCTGCGCCTGACGATTCATCGCAGCGCGCTGGCGGCGCGCCCGCCGGCTGCAGACACTGCTTCCATCGACACAGCAACCGCTGTGTGAACCCGAGAGGAAGCCCCATGAAAGCCACCCTGCTGATCCAGGCCGCCGCGGTCGCCGCCTTCGCCTTCACCGCCGTCGTCGCCAGCGCCGCGCCGCAAAGCGTCGAGACGCTGCCCCGCGTGGTCATCACCGGCAAGGCGACTACAGCGGTGGCCCAGCTGCCCCGCGTCGTCGTCACCGGCTATGCGGTGCGCGCGGTTGCCCAGGTCGAGCAATTGCCCCGGGTGACCATCGCCAGCCGCCGCGCCTGAGCGGGTTCATGCCGATGCGAACGCGCCCGTCCCCCCGAGCCGATGCGCCGGCGCAGCAGGCCGCCGGCCGGCGCTGCGCCGGCGCATCGGCTTGGCACAACGATTTGTCACCGGTCTGAAAGACAATCCGGGCTTCTGATTGGAGCCCGCTTTGAAAGAAGAGCTGCGCAAACGCCGGTCCTGGCTG
>JAQQSQ010001973.1:0-11601 GCA_028627145.1 Eidolon dupreanum
TTATCTAAGGGTGCTGATTGGATTGCTTTAACACAAAACAGTGAGTTTTTGCCTCAGGGCCCCGCCCCTTCACCCCTCCTCATGGTCCCCCCCTTCCATTTATAAAATTCCTACTCAGCCCTCCTGCCTCCACCAGGCCTTCCGTGATTATGCCCTGCTCCATCCCTGAGATTTAACCATTGGCTGCCTTTCTACTTTCCAAGTGTTTCTCTCGTCGAACTCATCACTGGACTGTCATTTTTTAAAAAAAAAAAATATTTTTCTCCTTGTGAACCATTTCAGGGTAGAAATTATATCTTAACTTTGTCGCTGTTTTTTTTTTTAAGACAACATCCAGCATGGCGGCCCGCGTTAGTAAGAGCGCGATGTTTGCTGGAAGAATGGGGGAGTAACAAACGCTTGGAGGTGCAGTGGGGGAGCCGAGGGAGGGTGGACGGGACCCTGGATGGAGGGCGCCGGCTGCACTGGCCCCTCCCCTACACACCTGTCAGGTAGGTCAGAGCCTCGAACGGCACCTCCTTGTAGTCGTTCAGAAACATCTGGATCTGCCGCAGGCTGATCCTCAGGTCCGACTCATTGAATTCATATGGGATGTTCCAACCTGCAGGAGGCGGAGAAGGGTCAGAGCCCCCGGGCCGGGCACGCTCAGGGGTGGCCCTGGCAGAGTTAAGAGCCAGTAGGGACCAAGGGCCCTTCGGCCCCGTGCTGTCGAGCACCGAGCCAACTGTGAGCTTCACTGCCAGTATGGGAGCCACTCCACCTGAGGATGCATCTGCTCCAAAAGCAATGCCCTGTGGGTTCCCTGTCTGGGAGGGAAGGTGTTCACACCTTGGGGTTCGTAAGATGAGAACTACTCGCCCTGGTGGGACAGCAGGTAACGCACAGAGTTCCAAAAATAACACTGAGGCCCAGCTAGAGAGTGGCGTCGACGACAGGGCGGCAGGACAAAGCCAGCTTTGAGAAGCCCCCTCTCTGTGGTCACGGGAGAAGCGAATGGCTGGCCTTAAAGAAGCGACCTCTTACGTGCCCAAGGGTACCATGATCAGTGCCCAGTGGGGCTGACAAATGACATAACTGCGTGACTTGGGCCCGGGTGAGAAGCAGGGGATGGTGGGACCTGTGCCCAACGGAGACGTTCCGTTTCCTCCTAAATAAATATTCATGTTCAAATGAAAAATGTGGCAAATAAAAAAATCTGTTCTGGCGAAAAAAACACAACTGGGCGGTTGGCTGCAAGCGAAACGTGCGTGGGTTTTGGAGGCGTGGCCTGGAGGGAGGGTGTGGCGTGTAAAAGGCAGGTGCCTCCACCCTGGCCCGCTCGGTCCTGCAGCCCTCCGTGGAAGGGCCAGGCGGCCCGGGGAGCCGACCGGGCTGCGGTGTGCAGAAGGAAGACGCCGCTCAGAGAACCAGCCTCCGTCCCTGACGCAAAGAACAGCTGCGAATCCCTGAGGCGGGCCACTCAAGGCCGCTGGACAGAACGGGAGGCAGCCCGCGGGTTAGGAGAGGGTGAGCCCGAATTGAAACCTCGACCGCACGGGGTCTGTTGCCAGCAGTCTGATGATCTGCTCTAGCAGGAGTGTTAGGTCAGAGTGAAGCTGAGCCGTGGATTGGTACGTAAACGAAGACGTTTCCTTTCATTTTTTCAGGAAGCACAGACGAATGTCCCAGCTGTGTCTCTTGTTGTTAAGCACGTGTAAAGAGAGCTACCTAAAATGTCGTAAATCGCCTAGCGACGGCTCCCTGGAGAACGGCCCTCGTACCTGAGCTGGGCCCACACGCTTCTCGTGATTGCATCGTTTCAGTAAGCAGGGGACCTCCGATTCTGGAGCAACGCCTTTCCCTGACGTCGACACTGGCCTGGTTATAGGGCGGCCAGGTTTACCAAATAAAATTACAGGACCCTGGCGAAATGTGAGTCTCAGATGCACAACGAATCGCGTTCAGCGTTAAGCGTGTGCCAAGCATCGCGGGGAACGCACTCCCGCGGCGTTTCGGCAGCACCCCATCTGCGCACACACCTGGGCACACGCCTGCCTCTGTCTGAGGGCTCCCCCCCGGCACCCCGGGCGTGCCGCTGCCTCTTACCCAGGGGCCCGAAGTTCCTCCTCTCCTGCACGATGGCGTGGAAGAAGCAGAGGCCAAACATCAGCTTGTGCCACATCACGGGCTTGGTGCAGCTCAGGAAGAACACGGGGTCCGAGATGGGGTCGTTGAGGTAGGAGCGTAAGAGGTTGGCCCGGAGCCCTTTGGGGGGCTCGTTGGTCATTTTGATCCCGTTCTGGAGGATGCTGACCGGAAACTTCTCCGACGGATAGCTGGTTAGCCAGAGTCTGGAAGGACAGCAGACCTAACTGGTGAGAGCGATGCGAGAGTCGAACTGGAAAAGTCAACAACAAAACATCTACTGCTAGTAGATGCCGAACCCCTGCTGAGAATTCATGTCCCTTGTCGATGTCCGTCCTCACAGCCACCGAGGGGCAGGGGCTTGCGACCCCCTCCGTCAGTGAGCAGCAGAGGCCCAGTGGAGGCGTCGAGCGGTTTTACTCCACGCAGAAGCAGAACTGGGACGTGGGGTGCAGGACTCCGTGGCTCCCCACTGCTGTCCTAAGCGCCACGCCACAGCCCGTCACTCCCGGGCTCGCCGAGCACCTGCTGCGCTCCGCACCCGGCACCCCTGGTGTGGCTGAAGCAAGCAAAGCCTGGTTTCTGGCCTCCAGACGCTCGGGCCTCGCTGCTGGGGCAGGGGCAGCCCGGGCTGCAGGTGACGGCCGGCGAGCTGACACGGGCCGCAGCCTGTGTTCGCAGCTAATGGGTTTTTGGAACCTGGCGATGCCCCTCCACGCCCACGTTATGCACCGCCGCTTTCGTGCAGAGTTGTGACAGAGACGATGTGACCCGCGGAGCGCAAAATAGTCACTATCTGGCTCTTTACGGAAAACGTTTACCGACCTCTGTCACAGAGGAAATGGCACTGGAAACAGGCCTTGCGAATATGGAAGATTTCTTCCTCTGAAATATAAAAGTTTATCTATGCCCACGCATAAAAACAGGGGAACTTGCATAAAAAAAAGAAAAAAAGTACGTAAAAGAAAAAAATGTATAGTTGTGTCACCTGCGGGTTGGTCATGTTTGGCATGTTGTCCTCCAGGCTTCTTTATTCATTTGTTTTCCTTCCTGAACCCAAGTCACACACACGCTGTGATGTCCTGTTTTGTTTCATTTCGTGGAGTTTTCTTTGGCGAGACATTAGAGAGGTTTCCCTCGCTAATGTATTTGGGGACAGAAAGTCACTATAGAAAGTCACTAGAGACACAGGCCACAGGCCGAGCCACCACCTGGTGGAGGGAAGGCCGGGTGCGGTACCGAGGCTCACTGGGCCATCCGCCGGGGGCCAGGCCCAGGGCCAAGGGCGGAGGGCAGAGGCCACAACCCAGCGGCCTGAGGTCTGACCTCAGTCTGCACGTGGTCAGCTCACACCATGCAAACCAACGCAAGGTGGCAACGTGCTTTGGAAGTAGTTGCCGACTTTTTAAAATCTGGGGCTTTCTTTTAAATTCCTGGACTGCCATCTTCCCTTCAAAACAATCAGAAAATCTGATCACGACAGGCCGGCTTTTCTTCACGGCGTAAGGCGGTAACTGCTCTTCTCTACGGGACACACGCTCCTAGGTCACTAAGGCCGGCTGCACACGGGGACTGCTCCCGGCCTGTGGAGCCTCGCCCTCCTCACTCACTTAGGTTACACCCCCGGCTCCTGCAGGCACCTGAGGTCATGACTTTTGGGTTCTATAAAGAAGACCTTAAATGTCAGCATGAATGATTTTGTCTTCACTGAGTGTGTCACTGGTGGTTGGTGAATCAATTCACTGTTGCAAACCAAATAAAATCCTTCAAGCAAATGGACGCCCCCTGCCCAAACTCTTATGTGAATCTTACATGAGTCTTACACGTATATAATCAACCATGGCCTAGTCTGGCTTTGTAAATAAACACTAAATGCTTTCTAATTTTCAGGAAGACATGACTAAAATGGAAATTTTAGCAAGTTTTGCCGCCTAGCTGGAGTTGGCAAAGTTTTCCTGAAAAGGTTCAAATAGTAAATGTTTTAGCCTTTGCAGGCCACATGGTCTTTGTCACAACTACTTGCAGCATGAAAGCGGTCACAGATAACACATACGTGAGCATGGCTGTATTTCAATAAAACTTGATTTATGGACCTTGAAGTTTGAATTTCACATAATTTTCATGTGGCACGAGATGTTATTCTTTCGATTTTTTTCAACCACTTAAAAACATAAGGACTATTTCTTTGCTGGCAAGCCGCACACAATAGGCAGCAGGCTGGACGTGGCCCATGGGCCGGGCCGCAGCCTGAGCCCTGGCCAGCACGAGGGAACCGCTGACCCCCGGGGTGGGAAAGGGCTTTACAGTCTGGCCTGTGTCAGCGCTCTGTAAATCCCAACACCGGGCCCGGCCTTGAAAAAACAAAGAGCTGCTTCCGATGCTGATTACGATTGATCGGACAGAGTGAGGACAGTGGCGCTTAGACGACAGACAAATAATCTTTAAAAATGAGATGGGCCGACATTGAATCTACCATCCCCCCAACGTGCCCTTCTAAAGGCACGTTTCCTTTACCTCCCCCCAACGATGCCTTATGATGCACATCTCAGAGTCACAGGACAACTTCCCAGTGTTTCCTTACTGCGCATCTTAGCTTCACAAATGCCGGCCCTCCTACCTGGAATGTCCTTCCTCCCAGACTCCTATTCCTCCGCCCTCCAGGCTTCCCCGACCGGCCCTTCCTTTCTCTGGGCCCCTGGCTCTTCTCAGAGCATGACCAGTATTCGTCCCCCGGCTGCCTCTGGGAAGCTGAGGGCTAGAACTGCGTCTTATCCAACTCTGCCTTCCCGGCCGCCAGCACAAGGTCTGGCGCAAGGTGGGGGCCAGAGGCGGGCAGTGGCGTGACAGCGTCTCACCTGAATCTCTTGTTGGTGGCCTCAGGGACAATCACCTCCTCGCAGATCTTCTCCAGCGCAGGCATCCAGCTTGTGGCCAGGTGGCAGTTCTGCAAGACCACCCACGTCCCCTCTTTGATGGCTGTGTTGATCATTTTGGCGGCGACGGGGCCTTGGCCTTGGCCGAGGGAGACGGTCTCCGTTTTGGTGCCTCCCATGCCAAGGTCGTCTGCGAACTTCAGCAGGCCTGAGACCGGGAAGAAAGGGGAGTTTTCGAGAGTGAATGAGCCAGCTAAGACCACATGAACCACAACGCAGAAGGAAAGGCTCCGTGATAATTCTGGGCTCGGGAGGAACTCGCTGGCTTCTGTTAATTGCAAAATAAGCAAGTCTCTGGGGAAGCTTTAGACTTCTGGTAAGATGGTGAACGAAGACACTACTGATTCCTCTTTTGCTCTGAATACACAGATATTCTTGATTAAAAAAAAAAATTTACACAAAGTGAAAGAAAAAAAAATCAGAGTTCAAAAGAAAGAGAAATTCCCAGGTGCCAGAAATGAAGCGGGAACTCAAAACTAGAGAGGTGAGCACGTAACCAAAGAACTAGGAACTGGGTTTTTATGATTTTTTTTTTACTACGAAAAGCAGGTGTTTGTATAATGAATGTTGAGTCTCTTTCACTTCTCTCTTCCTCCAAAGCAGCCAATGTTACTAGATTTTGTGACTCGCTTATGCATTTAAATAAATGCACGTACACTATTATACTTACATGAATCGTTGACTACTACATTTGCTTTTTCCACTTAGGTCTTTTCTGTATCAGTAGAGATGTAAAGGCCTTGTTCTTTTTCATGGTTGCATAGTATTCCACCATGAAAAAAACACCATGTTTAATTGACTCGCTCTAGAGGTTGGAGTTTGCCCATGGGGGATCGACACAACTTTGCACCCAGTAGAGACGGGGCGCTGGAACCGAGACTTTTGTACACATTTAGGATGCTCGAAGGGCGGCATCTTCACAGTGAGGCAGGCCGGGAGTCTGGCGACTGACTCGAGCAGCAATGTGGAGGTTTGTCCCTGGCCTGCAGCCCGAGTGGAAAACATGAACAAAAACCCTCCGGTGGGAAATCAAAACACCACGCCGACGCCGAATGCCAGCAGGATGGGGCTGCACTGTCCACCCCGAGGTGCGGGAGCCCCGAGCCAAGGTGTTTCCCATAAGACTGCCTGAGGGTGGTGAAACCCCCGGGGTGCCGCTGTTTGTGTAGGCAAAGTGCTTTCGCTCCTAAAACCCGGGGGAGACGAGGCGCCCACCGAGTGACGCGAGCTTGCTGACTGTGCGCTCGTGACGAGCAGTTACGAGGTGCGCGAGGAAATCCGGCACTGCTCGGGACAGTCAGCACACACGGCCATCGGGAGGACACCCCGAGCGTTGCACGTGGCCTCCGCGACGGGCCACGCTGGGCCCCCTGCTCCCTACGTTGACGAGCTAACTCATGGGACTTCAGAACGTGACCGTGTTTGAAGATGGGGTCTTTAAAGAGGCAAGTCAATGATAATGAGGTCCTTAGGGAGGGTACGTCCTAGTCCAATATGGCTGATGTCCTTGTGAGAGGAAGAGACGGGGACACAGACACACTCATAGAGACAAGACCACGTGGGGACACGGGAGAAGATGGCATAGCAAGAAGATGGCCAAGAAGGGGCCAAGGAGAGAGGCCTCTGCAGAAACCCACCCGCCGACGCCTTGATTTCGGACTCCCAGCCTCCAGAATGGGGGCGGAAATACGTTTCTGTTGTTCAGGCCACGCAGCCTGCGGCAGCTGTTGTGGCAGCCCTACTGGGTGGTTCTAGTCCTACTGGGTGGTTCTGGGTTACCACAGCCGCTGAAAAAGGCTGTAAAAGAAACATACCTGAAAATCATTAAGGAAGAAACACAAAGTCTAACAAAATTCAGAGTTCTATGAAAAAAAAAATACACAGATTTAGAACAAAACAAATAAAACTTTCAGGAATGGGACACATTGTCGCTGTAGGGAAAAACTCAAAGTGCTGATTAAAAGACCGGGTTAGATGCAGCCAACAAGAGACGTAGTGGACAGTAAGGCCGGCCACCGACGGCTTGCCCGGCGGTCATGGACGGCCTGGCGACCTCGGGCGTGGCCTCCAAACACCATGACCCGCTAAACAAACCGGAGACCCTTGCAGAAGTGTGCGTCCCCGACGAGCCTGGACAGTGCGGCATCTGGGCAGCGAGGGAGCTCTCGGAAACCACGAGGGCGACGCGGAAACGGTGGCGGCCGGCGCTCCACGGCCAGACAGAACAATCTGAGCATCGACGAGAACAGGGGAGTAAGAAACAGCACGTCTGAAACGTTCAGTGTGTTAAAATCCACGCGTTCACAACGGTACAAAACTGTGCTGCTGCTTGGGGAACTCCGGGGTAGTTACGAAGGCACCAGCTCGTCATCCCGAAAGCTGCTAAGCGGGCAGAATGAACCAAGCGTCTTTTCCGTCTGCCCCTTTCGTCAAACTATCTTCGGAGTAAACCAAAGGGCTGACAAAGGAGAGTTCCGGCTCACGGACAGGGAAAGAATGACGGCACATGGCCCCTGAGGAAGTGGGGGATGCAGGCGACGGTTTTCCGGGGCTGCTAACGCTGCCGGGTCAGCGGGCCCCGACACCGGCCGCGTGAGGGACTTAGCGAAAGCCTCACCGAACACAGTGCCCGGGGCTCGCCCACGAAGACCGACGGAACTGGCCGAGGCCGTGTGCTGGGCCTGGGTGTGACCGAGGACGGCCGTGCTGGGCGGGACGCTGCCGGTCAACCCCGTGACGGAGGCGGTGGCTCGCGCTGACGGCGCTTGGGGCCACTCGCCATCGTCACCAGACGAGGAGGGATGAGCAGACGGCACGTGCGCCCTGATGCGAGGCCGTCTGGGGGACACGGCCTGGCCGCCCGAGCTGACCCCGAGCAGGCCTGCAGCGTGGGGACAGGAATGAGCCACACGTGCAACCGGCCCGTCCACTCCCAACACGTCTTCGTTTCACAGATGGCGTCCTGGCCTGCCCCCACCCCCGTCCCCTGTCCCCACGTCCACCCCGCCCTGGTTTCCGCTGGCGTCCCTTGTTTGAATGTGCCGCGTACAGGACACGGCATGGGCTCGAGAAGGAAGCCGTTTGTGGATGCTCCACAGTGACTTTTGGGTCCAGAGACCCGGGGAGGGAGCCGGTTCGCTCCAGCTCCCTCCTCTGACTTCCTCTGTGGGGCCGGCGTCCTCTGCGGCTGGGTCCGGACGTGCGGCAGAGCCCTCAGCTCTCACGGGACATCGGCCTCGTCACGTGCCCTTCTGGTGCGTCCTTCATTCAGCAGCAGAGGAAACGGAGCTCTCAGACCCCCCAACGGCACAGATGACAACCCCATGCCTGTCAACAACGTGTACGCTCCGGAACGGTGCACACCGGGCAACGGCGGGTACTCTGGGACGGAGGGGAGGCGGACGGACCTTTCGCCCTGCAAGGATCTCTCGGCCCTAGCCCTGTCGACATCGGGCCGGAGAATCCCTGGTTGCGGGGGGCGTCTCGGGATCTGTGGGTGTTTAGCAGCATCCTTGGCCTCTGTCTACTAGATGTCAGTAGCACTCCACAGTTGTGGCAACAAAAATGTTTTCTCTCTTTGCCAAATGACCCTTGAAGGGGCAAAGTGGCCTTTGCTGAGTCACAGTCCTGTCCTACACCATGTTCCATTTGTTTTTTTTCTTATCACAGGCAGTGTTAATTATTCAAAAAATTCTACAAATTAAAAGGAGAGAGAAAAGGCTGAGAGAAACGATAGAGAAAATGGTTTAAGACCGAGGTACCAAACTCACAGCTACACCCAGCCCTGGCTCGGCTCTGGCCAAGTCTTTGAAAAAAAAATTCGCGTGAGTTATCGAGACGTGAGAATGGGCGATTCCTGCGTTTCTTGGTGTCTCTCGAAGAATCAGAAGATCTGGCCCCGCCGGGCTCCAGTTACCAGGCGGTGACGCGGAGCAGCCGGCCGCCCGGGACAGGAGAAGACGCCTTCGGTCGCCCCGGCCCCGCCCTGGACTCGTCACTGCTGGGCCTTCGAGGCCATGGGCGTCTGAGGCCTCCCCTCCCCCGCCACCCCGTACCTGCCATGGGGTCGGCGCCCGGGGACAGCACGAAGATCAGCGGGGCGCAGCAGCTGGAGTCGTCGTAGGAGCCCTGCAGGTCGAAGGTGGGGGCCTCCACGTACACGCCGCCCATGCGCTCGGCGATGAGCTGCCGGGTGGCCGGGATCATCTTGTCGGGCCGCAGACACCGCAGGATGACCATCCTCTCCAGGCCCTGGAGGAAGTTCCAGGAGCCGGGGAAGTTCTCCTCGTGCGGCCAGGCCGAGTCGTAGATGGGCTTCCACTCGTCGGGGTACCTCTCCACATGCTCCCGCAGGCCCTGCAGCTTGGGCAGCGCCGACGCACGCACCACTTCCGCCCACGCCTTCTCCGACAGCCAGTGCGGGGCCGGGTTGGGGAAGGGGTTCTCCAGGGCCACCCCGCCGGTGAGAAGGAAGTACCAGACTTCCTCGTCGATCTGCTTTTTCTCCTTCAAGATGCCGACGGTCAGGAGGAGGGAGAAGAGCAGCTTGTCCTTCTCGAACAGGGAGCGGCAGACGTTGTTGTAGACGCTGAGGGTGAAGTGCTCGGTGATGTACTCGATGCGCTGGTCCAGGTTCTCGCTCTTCTGGCTGTGCGCCAGGGAGTGCACGTAGAGGGCTATGAACCACGCCAGCGAGTACTGGTACATCGGCTCGATGTTGGCCAGGTCGGAGATGCAGAAGAAGATGGTGGCCGAGTGGACGGCCACCGGCTTGTAGCCCAGCCGCGTCTCGTCGATCTGCGTTTCCGTCAACGAGGCGATCTCCTGTTTCTCGGAGATTTCTTCCGACAGCTGTTTCGAGGACGACAGAATCCTGATGGCCGTCTCATCCTCGAGGATGTTGCCCTCGGACAGAGAGAGGACCTCCAAGATCTTGTCCTCAATTTCCTTCAGCTGCCTCTTATTCCTGGCGCTCTCCACGATCAGCTTGTTCTTCTTCTCTTCCAGTTCCGGCTTCTCCTTGGCGGCCACGATGCCGAGGAGTTGGTCTTGGAGGCCCAAGGGGGTGATCATGAAGTTGAGGAGGCAGACTTTCACGGCCACCTCAGGGAGGTAGTGCGGGTTCCTCAGCCGGGTCGTGATGTACAACTTGAAGTCCTTGGAGTACTCGATGATGTTCTCCCCCAGCCTCATGCACTCGACGCCCTGCTGCTTGAACGTGGACTTGAGCAACACGGGCTCGATGAAGGCGTCCAGCTCCTCCCCCACGTTTTCGAGGAGGACGGGGGTGCCGAACTGCAGCGCGTTCTCCAGCGTCCGCACGTAGCCGGCGTCCGACAGCTTGGTGACGGACAGCTTGTTCGCCTTCTCCATGTTCTTGATCCACTTGTTGGCCTGGCCCTGAGGGTCGATCATCAAGGCCCAGCGTCTGGAGTTGGACACGATGATGCCGTTATCGACGGAGAAGGAGTCGATGGGCAGCCCCGCCATCTGCCAGGCGCGGGTCTTCACGGGGTCCCCGAGCGTGGCGCTCAGACTGAAGTCGCTGGAGCCGGGGATGACCCGCTCCTTGCACTGGGCCAGCCACTGCTTCTGGCAGTTGGCCCGGTAATCCACGGTGAAGGCCCCCAGGTAGGCCACGGTCCCCGCGGACACCAGCACGTCCCCCGTCAGGTTGGTGTAGCGGACCCCGAGCTGCCGGGCGGCTTCCGTCCATCGGTCCTTCTCGCCCCCCAGGCCGCTGATCAGCTTCTCCGCCCGGATCAGCTTCTGCGAGCAGATCTCGATGTTCTCCTCCAAGGCCGTCTTCTTGGCGTTCATCTCCTCGAACTCGTCGTTGAGGGCCTGCAGCCGGTCCTCCACCCGCTTCAGCTCCACGTGCTTGAGGTGCAGCGCCTGCATCTGCGCGGCCAGCTTCCCCTCCGCCTCCTTCAGCCGTTCCCGCTTCGGAGCCACGACCTTGGCCACGCGGTCGTACACCTCCATGGCCCTCACCCACTTGCACAGACCCTCGCAAGCCGACGACACGTTTTTGATGACGGCCGGCTGGAAGTCGGGGTGGTCGATGAACCTGTCCCGGATCCGCTTCATGATCGCGTACGGGACGTTGTCTTTGTCGTACGTCTTCAGACTCTCCAGGAATTTCAGGTCTCCGAGAATCTTTCTCGACACCCCCCAGTAATCTTCTATCATTTTACCTGTTTGGGGTGAAAAACAGAGACAAGATTATTTATTATTGAGACGTTCTGGCTAACGTGTAAAGCCTTGTGGCGACTGACTCCTCCTCCTATTTGGGGCGCGCGCACACACGCACACACACAGAAATCACACTCCTACAGAGGATGTTTTGGGGCAAAGAAAATACTCTGTATGACACGGTGATGACAGCTGCGTGTCGTCACACGTTTATCCAGACCCACAGGCTGTACGAGGCCACAGCAGGTGCGGACGTCGGCCGCGGCCTGGGGGCGGGATGATGCGTTAACGTGGGCTCATCGGTTTGCGGCAGGTGTGCCGCTCGGGGGCGGGCGGGGGACGGGGAGAT
>JAQQSQ010001974.1:0-11601 GCA_028627145.1 Eidolon dupreanum
AGTCATTGTTATTTAGTGGTGACTTAAAAATTTAAGTATGGTAAAAACTTCTGATTGCTCCATAGCTTAGAAATAATTTATTATGTTTATTATATAATGTGTGTCATCAGGCTTTGGAGATGGTTTGTAATAAGTACATATGTCTGAATCACACCTACTTGGGGCAAAATTTTTTTTAATAGAATTATATTAATACTGTCTTTTTCCCCCCTGCTAGTAGTTCCAAAGAACTACTGGTTTATATTTTAGCTCTTGCCAAGTTGTGAAAATAGTGAAGGATGCTTAGACTACTTAACATTCAAATTGTAAGTAAAATTTATTTCTGCTACTATTATCTATATGTTTAGAAAACAGAAATTGAAAATAGTCATTACCTCACATGATAATGATGAGCTTTAGTGTGTGGGACTGGATTTTTCTTATTTTCTTAAGATACAAATACATCCTATTCCATTTTCTGTTCATAAGATCAAAAAAGAGGCTAAGAGTACTGAATGGTTTTAGGTAGTGAGGTGAAATTTCTGCTTTGTTTCAGGTATTTCTTTTTATTGTAGAAGTTTATTGAAATTATTATTTTCTTATCTGTATGATGTCAGTAGACAGGCTTAATATAGGACATAATGTTAATGAAATGACTAGAAATGTATTTTCTCTTTAAATGTACTTAATTTTTCTGCATACTTTATTTTTCACATGAAAAAAAATCCTGTTAGAAATTAAATCTATAACATCTCTGAAAAATTGAACACATACAAAATCAAATAAAATGGAACTTTTTAGGAATAGTTGAATGTGTAAATCTAGATAATGTACATATTGGCATTCATCTCTTCTTGGGAAAAAAGCTCAAGTTTTGTATATTTGAACCATTTGCTGCATTGCAGTTTGAACTAATAGCAAAAAATTTATTGAGGAGAGAACGATAAAGTTATATTTAAAGACATTCCAAGTGATTTCACTACTTTATTTTTAAACTACTCTATTTGAAAGTATAAGCAACTCAAATTAATCTGTTTTATAGTTCTTGTAGACTATTCAAAATGTGAACACACAATGGGATTGCAAAATACAATTCTAGTTACATTATTCAAGTAAATAAACAAAATGAGCCAAAGAAGAAGAATGAAATATTTACAAACCATTAAATCTTTTAATTTGTTAAATAGGCAAATAATTTTAGAAGTAGTCTTAGTCCAGTATATTTTTTTTAATACATATGAAATTTAAAAATTTCTACAAAAATATTTATAAATAAGAGTACATCTTCATAAAGAGAGAAAGTTATAACATTTTACCTCTTAGAATGTAAATATAATGTCACCTATGTGCGATAGCTTGGTAAGAACTTAATTTCAGTATGTTCATGAACTTGACAATGCTAAGTAGAATACTCATTACTGCCCTCTTTTGACACAGGGCTGTATATGCCTATCTCCTTTTCCTTAGTTTATAAAAATGTTAAAAATGAGATTGCAGAATAGGTTGTGCTTTATATCCTTCCTATATATTTTTAATAACTTTTAAAATTCTTCCTCTTTTTAGGCTCTGTGGTTAATCATCTTTAGAAGACTGGATTTCTGGATATCTACTCCACTCCTCTATTGACTTTTAAGACATGATAATACAAACCTATAACACTGGCAATCATCCATGAACCTTTAATTATATTGATTAATAGCATTTCAAGCTTCCTCAGGGAATAAACAATGACTTCAGCAGTGGTTGACAGTGGAGGTTCTGGTTTGGAGCTTTCCAGCAATGGAGTAGAAAATCAAGAGGTTAGGCATCCAATGTATTACATTTCTGTTTTTTTCATAGAATTCAATGCATGAACTAGTTCTGAAATTAATGGGAAACAGGTATTTGAGAATAGAAATGTACAGTGTATGAAATTGTACATGTCCACGTCATGTGTCCTCATATAGGTAATAGAAGGTTGAGAGGAGGTACTGCCAGGCTCACCTGAATTGTTGGAACATGCACATATTGGAATGCACAGGGAGGAAAAAATTGAAAGGACAAACACTAGTATTAGTTGAGGGAGAGATTTGAATTCCTGATAAAATTTATCATTTTGGATTATAGAGTGTGTAGATATATACTATACCTAAATATCTAAATTAGATTAATCTTAAATTAGAATTATATATCTCCTTTAGTTGTCATCTTTGTTTTTTGGTTATTCTGTTATATCTAATTCAGTGTGAGAATCCATCATATTGTAATCTAACATATAAAGAATTTAGATAATTCGTATATCGGAAAATAAATTCAGGTTTTAAAGTTATATAGATGTAGAATTTTTCATTATTAGCATTTTTGGTTATTTTCTTGTTATTGATAACATTAAAGAATAAGAGATGGGAGTAGGAAAATAACAATATCAGAAATATATGGGCTTCCAGCGCCTGGCTTCTGTTCCAGTCATTCAGTAAAGACTGAATTTAGGAATGATCTGAATTAAAATGTAATAATGCTGTCACACTAATGGGCAAGTATTTGGTCAGAGATGAGGTGGGAAAATGGAGAGCTTACTGTATTAAAAAAAATCTTATTTACTCTGTGAAAGATACTGCTGTTACTGGTACTTAGTACCACCATAGTGGTATAGGTGCATGACTGCGAAACAAGTTAGGACATCAGGCTGTGTGTTCTGGAGTCTGGATTCTTTTTCAGATTTCGCGGTTGGTGTCTGTTCAGTCTTCTAAAATAGCTGCGGGCAAATTCAGTGGGAAGGGGATAGAGTGAATGTACTGCTTTTCCTTTCTTCTCAGTGGACTTGGTAACTCAAACGTTCCTGTTGTATTTGAACCCAAAACTGGTTCAAAGTCCATTAAGAAAGGCCATAGCTATAGAACACACTTTGTTCTCATAATCATCGTCGTCTTCCTTGAAGGTTTGCTTTCTGTACAATCACTTCTAGATACGATTCACCAAAGAGATCAGGGACTTGGGAGACTTCTGTCCATACATCACCGAGACCAATTATTGGTTCTTCTTCAAGTGCTTTCTCTTCGTACTATAGTTGTACTCTGTTGATCTTTAACCCTGTGAGGGGAGCTGCCAGGAACAATAGGCAGAATATATTTACCTTGTGCTGATTGGGTACCATTAACATAGGAAAAGAATACAGCAGTTTATTTCTGGAAGACTCCTAGTTTTCTTCCTTTACGTAGAACCCCAGATGTTCATGGCCTGGAGAACTGATTATTATGGAAGAAGGAGTCTGATGAGTGAAGTCATTTTACCAAGGCATTATTGACTGATGGTTTGTTTATGTGGTAGCCTTTATAGGGTAGTCATAAGCATGATAGGTAATGTGGCACCAGAGTAGGGCAGCACTTCTTAGGGAACTTTTTCTTCAGCAAATACTAATTCACCACTTACCTTGTGTCAGGTACTTTTCTAGGCACTAGGGATAAAGTATTTGAGAATGGCTGTGAAGAATAAATCAAGGCTACAGATGGATGGAGAGGTCGTAGTGGATATTTTAATTAGGGCGGTCAGGGAAAGCTGCTCTGAAGAGGTGGTCTGTTAATTTAGACCTAAATAAAGTAAGAGATTGGTCAGTAGAAATATCTGGGGAAGAGAATTCCAGGAAGAAAGAAAAAGCCAGTAATATCTGAAATCTTAATTTTACAAAGGGAGTTTTGGGGTTAGTGATATTTGAAAGACAGATTTTTGTCTAATGAGCAACTTTTCAGGATTGTATCTATAATATTTATCTATAATATCTATACTCTAAAATGTAAGGTGGGGTGAAAAAAAATGACCTGTTAAGATTTAATCATAGCTCCAGAATCAGAAAAAAAATAAATGTTTAAAAAATGTTGGGTACTGTTGTATACCTGAAACTAATGTAATATTGTATGTCAACTATAATTGGAAAATAAATATTAGAAAAATAGGCAATTGGCCAAAAAAAGTGGTGGGCATAAGAGTTGTTAATAACTTTCAGGCTTTATTTTTTATAACTTTGTTCTTTATTATAAAAGTAATACATTTTATAAAATTAGGATAATTCTGTTTCTGACAAAGATACCAAAAAAGTGAACTACCGTCATACTAGTGAGTATGATGTGAAATCATAAATAGTAACTTATAAAATGCAATCATATATGAAAAAATTCAATTACCAAGTAGGATTTAGATACACAAGGATAATTCAATATTAAAACCATTAATATACTATATATCCCTACTAGCATGATATATAACATATGATATGTTATAAGGAATATAAAATGAAATGGAATTATATGAAATTCAGTATCCATACCTGATAAACTCTTAATATAAATATAGATATGTCCTTAATATTATAAAAAATAGCTGTTACAAATGAACAGCTAGAATCCTGTTTATTGGTGAAGTGCTGGAGTATTTCCTTTAAAGTTGGAAAGAAGTAAGTATACATACTACTTATTATTATTTAATATTTTCCTACAATCAGGCAAGACAGTGAAAAAATACAAATATTATATAAAGGAGGCCAAATTATTATTTGCAGATAATATAATTCTGTGCTTGGGAAAACCAGGGAGAATCCATGGAAACCCATTATTAATAAGAACTAATAAGAGTGCTTGGTAGTTGGCAGGTACAAAATTAATGCAAAAAGATATCTTTCATTTGTTAGGACGCTAACTAGTTAGAGGAAATCATGGAGGATAAGATCCCCTTCAGAAAATTAACAAAAAAGTATATTGTTGAAGAATAAATGTAACAGTTATATGGGAGTTGTTTGGAGAAAATTAATAATACTGAAGTACATGAAAGAAGACTTTAAAAAACAGAGATATATACTTTGTACTTGGATAGGAGAGATGGAAGGGTCAGTACTGTGGAGGATGTCAGTATCCTCCAATTAATCAATATATTCTACCTCTATCAAATGTTAGGGCAAATTTGGGAGAAATTGATTATGGAAATCTAATGGTTGTATGGAAGAGTGGACATGCAGGAATAGCCAGAGCAGTTGTTGAAAAGGAAATGTATGGCAGGGAGATCTTATAGAAATGGAGAATTAATGCAGAAAAAAAGAAAGGATTTAAAAATATTTTTAAAAACACAGCGAATACAAGTTCTAGAGAGCATCTGCTTCCAGACAAATAGGATCGGGCATTCGTCCACTTCAGATCGTGATGGAATAAACAGACCAGATTATATTCGTACCATAGACAACTAGAAAAATGAACAAAATATATGAAACCACAATTTTGAAACATTAGTGCTATGGTGTGAATGTCCCCAGTGATGATGGTATTAGGAGGTAGGGCCTTTGGAAGGAGATTAGGTAGTGAGGGAGGAACTCTTATGAATGGGATTATTGCTCTTATTAAAGGCTTCAGAGAGATCCCTTGCCCCTTCTGCCATGCGAGGATAAAGCAGTAAGTCTGTGACCTGGAAGAAGCCCCTCACCCAGTCACGCTGGTACTCTGAACTTGGACTTCCAGCCTCCAGAACTGTGAGCAATATATTTCTGCTGTTCATAAGCCACCCAGTCTGTGGTATTTGCCTGAATGGACTAAGACAGTTGGACAACAGGTAGTGTGCTTTCTAGGAGCAGAGAAGGTCTGATTGTACTGGTTTCTTTCTGGACCACAGTCGGCGGGGAAGAACTCAAGCAAATCAGTCTCACTGATTTGAAGAAACCATGTTTGGAATTTGGAGAGGCTAACACAACTAATTGAAGGGTCAGTATCAGAGGAAGACATTGTCCAGAGGAAGAATACCAGAACTCTGCCTCGGGGTCCTCTGTTCTTTAGCTGAATGAGCTGCCCAAGCAAACTCCTGAAGCCAGGGAGAGAATGACTAGAATGATGTGTAAACTCACTAAATTACTGAGAAATCTATAGAGTTCATTCAAGGCTGGGAGATAGGAGTTTCAACCAGTTAAGAGTTGAGTAGAGAGCGGAGGACATTCATTAGAGACCCCAGAAGAGTCATGCCTTACAGCAGGGCTAAACCAGCCTTAGAATAAAGGGTATTCCAAACGTGCCATAAAAAGATTTAAAAACAGGCCTTGAAAGTTGATCCATAAGTAACTGTCATAGTAAACATTTAAATAAGACAACAAAATTTAGTACTCAAGGATGTAAAATTTACATATCCAACACCCAGCCATGTTAAATGCAAAGAAGCTGAAATCATATAACCTTTAATTTGAAGGAAAAAAACTCAAAGCAAACACAAATGCTAGAGATGATAAAATCAGCAGACAAGACTTCAGAATAGCTGTTATAAATATACTCAAGAAGGTAAAAGAAACATTGAATCTCCGAGGAGAGAAATAAAAGACAAATGAAACTTCTAGAAATGAAATATATACCATCTGAAAAGAAAAAATCACCGGATAGGGTTAAAAATAGATTAGGTACTACAGTACAGATGAAAGGACCGGTGTATTTGAAGAGAGCAATAGAAACCACATTATGAAGCACAGAGAAAAAAAGGTAAAAAAAAAATTAAAAACTTGGTTACATGTGGGACAATATCAAGTTGTCTAACATACATATAATTTGCGACCCAGAATGAGAGGAGAGGAGAACAGGAAAAAATATCTGAAGAAATAATGGCCGTAAAAATTTCCAAGTTTGATAACGAATATAAACCCAAAGATCTGAGAGTCTTAAACCCCAAGCAGGATAAAGCATCGAGCAGAGAGATACTGGGGCATATCATATTAAAATTGCTGAAAGCCATTTTCAGAAAGAAAATCTTTAAAGCATCTAGAGAAAAATATTTCTGTGTGCAGACTAACAAGGATAATGGCTACAGACATCTTGACTGAAACTCTGCAAGTCAAGATAATGACTTCTCTAAAATGCTGGAAGACTAAACCCACAATTATATATTCAGTGCAAATGTCCTTCAAAATGAAGCTTTATTTTAGACCAACAAAAGCTGAGAGAATTTATCACCAGGAGCCTTGAGTTATACTGTTAAAAGAAGTTCTTTAGGCAGAAGGTAAATGAAATGGAAACTTAGATATACATAAAGGAGTGAAAAGTACTGGGGAGATAGGTAATGTCTGGGTAAGTAAATATTTTTTTAAAATCAGTTTTTATTTTTTAAAAAGATAATTGTTTATAACAGAAATGTGAAGTAAATATATAATGACAGTAGAAAAAAGGATAGGAGGGAATTGGAAGAATACTATTGTAAGCTTTTTATATTTTATGTAAAGTAACATTATTTGTAGATAAACTGGTAAGAAGCATATTATAAAATCTAGAGAACCACTAAAACCTCTAGAGCAAAGAGGTATAGATAATAAGCCAATATTTGAATTAAAATGGATACTATTAAAATATACTCAATTCAAAAGAAGACAGAATAAAAGGAACAAATAAATGAAACAAATAATGAACAAGGATCATTAGATTTAAATCTTGTTTTATTGATAATGTTAATTGTAAATATTCTAAATAGTCCAAATGTCAGATTGAGTTAAAAAAAGCCAAACTTATTTATCTTTTATACAAGAAATTCATTTTAAGTATTAAAACAAATTAAAAGTAAAACTGCAAATTTAATCATAAAAAGGCCGAAGTTTCAGGACAAGAATATTACCAGGGCTAAAGATAGATATTTCATAAATGATAAAAGGACCATTTGATCAAGAAGACTTAAGAACTCTAAATGTGTATGCACTCAATATTAGAGTTTCAGGACACATAAAACATAAACTGACAGAACTGAAAGAAATAGATAAATCTACAGCATCAGTTTGAGGTTGTAGCATTACTCTCTTGGTAACTGATAGAACAATTAGGAAATCAGTGAGAATATAGAAGACTTGAACATCATTATCAACCAGCATCACCTAATGGACATTTATGGAACACTACCTAACAGCACCAGAATGCACATTTATTTCAGGTGCACATGGTTAGTGAACTTAGATAGATCTTATGCTGGGCTATATATGTCTCAGTTTCTAAAAGCTTGAAATCATACAGAGAAGACTGTCTGACCAAAGCAGAATTATATTAGAAATTGGCACAGAAAGATGCTTGCAAAGTCCTGGAACATTTGGATATTAAGTAGCTCACTTTTATATAACTCATAGATTAAAGAATAAATGACAAGAGAAATTAGAAAATACTCAAACTGAATGAAAATTAAAACTGTGTGTCAAAATTTGAGGAATGCAGCTAAAGTAGTGCTTGGAGGGAAATTTGTGGCTTCAAATACTTAGGTTAGCAAAGGAGAAAAGTCTAAAATCAGTCATTTAAGCTTTGACCTCAACAAACAAGATACAGAGATCACATTAAACCAGAAGTGAGTAGAAAAAGGAAGGAAATAATAGAAACAAAAAATAAAGTAGGAAGTGAACAAATAAGAGAAATTAAACTGGACCATCATATACAGTAAATAACTTAAAATTGACGGATTAAATGTTCATAAAAACTTCTGGAAGAAAACACGAGAATTTTCTCTCAACCTTGAAATAGGCAATGATTTCTTAGATTGAACACAAACATGAATTTCAAAAGAAAAAATGAATTGAACTTCATTTAAATTAAAAGCTTTTATCCTTTAAAAAAAAAAACTGTTAAAGAAATGAAAAGGCAAACCAAAGAATGGGAAAAAATGTTTACAATGCACATACTGAAAACGTATATTCAGAATATATAAAATGATAAATTGGAGATAACCCATTAAAATGAGAAAAAGATTTGAACAGAGAATTATATGAATGGCCAATAAGCATATATAAAAATGCCTGCTATCATTAGCCATCAGGGAAAGGCAAATTAAAACCAGAAGGAGATACGACATACTTAAATGGAATGGTAAAAAATACAAAGAGTAATACTACATGTTGGGGAGGATTTCAAGCATCTGCCACTCTTGTACAATTCTAGTGGGAATTAAAATAACTACTTTGGAAAATAATTTGACAGTTTTTTAAAAATTAAATGTATACTTGCCATATGATCTGGTTTTTTAACTCATAGTAAATATGGAATTGAATGGAAGGGAAGGGAGGGGAAGAGCAGGATGTTAATAGCATGGCAGCCATATGGACATAGGTGATTAGGTAAATGGCATGCATAGCGATACAGTAGAATTCTCAGCGATAAAGAGAAATTACGTGTATAGATAACACTCTGCTTATTTAAAGAACTCAGACCCAGAGGAGCACAAACTGTTGATTCTGTTTATACGATTTAGAAGAGGTAATTTATAGGGATGGAAATCAGATTGGTGGTTGCCTAGGCTCCTGTGGGTGGGTGGGTGGGAGAGTAGGTGATGGTCGTGAAGGTTTGACTGGTACAGGGGGTAAAAGAGGCCTTCTAGTGTCACGGAAATGTTCTGTTTCTCGTTTGTGATGGTAGTTGCAGGGATGCTTATATTTGTGAAATACCTAGGTAAAGTTGATTAAAAATAATTTTATTTGTTGAGAGATTCTTCCACAAGTTTATATTATACAAATGGTATTTAGTTTTAAAGTTTTCACATTATCTCTGTAGGCTTTAAGGGTTTGTTTTTGTCACTGTTGTTCCATTTGTTATTTTTAAATGAAAAAAAGTAGAAGTATTTTGATTTTTCTTCTTAGTTACACAGGATCATTGTAAAAAAACAGTAAACTCAGGCATACCGAGAAAATGAAAATTCCTCTTTTATCTATCACATCTCTCTAAAGAGATTAGTAATAGTTTGAGATATATTTTTCCAGACTTTTTAATGCATTTGTGAAACAAATATTTATATAAATTGAATTTTACAGTAGTATTGTCTTGTTACCCATTTTTCCTCCCACTTATTTGTATCACAGATATTTTTCCATGACAATACATAGATATCTACGTTAACCTTTTAATTGATGCTGAGTAATCTATCATTTTGTGGATATAGTAGTTATTCAATCCATTTCTGATGGGTGTAATTTTTTCTTTCCTTTTTTTTTTTTTTGGCATTTGATCATCTCAGCTTGGGGACTTGTCTTAAAACTGTGTTTGATCTATGGCCATGCTACCCTGAACAAGCCCGATCCCATCTGATCTCAAAAGCTAAGCAGGCTTGGGCCTGGTTAGTACTTGGATGGGAGACCACCTAGAAAGACCAGGTGCTGTAGGCGTAAAAAATAACAAAATAAGGGATTGTAAACGGACAAGGTCCTTGCAATCTGTGAAGTCAACCAAGGGTTGCCTTGCTCGCCAAAAAACACAACAACAACAACAACAGCAACAACAACAACCTGTCTTAGCATAGCAAGCACATTGCATTTATTTTAGTGACGTATTTATTGGGAGTGGCCTCTGGGGATAAATAGTTGAAGGAGATTAGCCCCCAAAGCCTCCCACACTGTATGTTTCATTTTTGATAAGGCTTTGAAGGTGGCCTTACTCTGCCACAAAAGAAGAAATGTGAAACAAATTTATGTATTTTTAATGTACTTCTGAATTTCATGTGTTTCAGTGTATCTCTAACAGCGATAAAAGGATTATAATACTACTGCCTTCAGCCATTTTATGGTCTTTATCTTTGGAAACTTAAGGTACCCGGAGAGCAATGACTCGAGTGCATCATAATAGTACTTGTTAGGTGAACAGTGCCTCTTTAAGGATCTCTCTCCTTGAAAGTTTTTTTTTTCTTTTTTATTTATTTTTTTATGGTGACACTGGTTAATGAAATCTAGTAAGTTTCAGGTGTACAATTTAACAGTGAGGCGCGCGTGCACACACACACACACATATTGCATTGTGTAGAATGGAAGTTTTTGAGATCTTAGTGTTTATAATAGACTCGCCAGATGAAATACAGGCTGTCCTGTTAAAGTTGAATTTCAGATAAACAACAAGTAACTTTTTACTTTAAGTGGTTCTGACTATTGCATGGGATTTCTTATAGATATTATTTGTTGTTTATCTGAAATTCAAATTTAACTGGGTATTTTGTTTTTATTTGCTAAGTCCGACAGCCTTAATTTATAGGGAAATAGGTAGGTTGTGCCAAGACCTTCTGAATCTGGATTTCATGCATTTAATTATTGCATAATTTGGTGACTTGAGCAAGATTATAGTGATCATAAGTAAAATAACTTAGTGGATATGTAAGTTTTTACTATATTCTTGTAAAACAAGGACTCCTGATTCTATCTTTTTCCATCCTTCTTCCCTAGTAAAAATAGCTCATCCCTCTACACAGTATGAAGCAGTAATTATCTGCTACCTGTATGCAGTGGCCTGCGGTCCCTGTCATTTGGCAGAGGAAAAGCTTGTGAAGTTACTTGGCATTGTAGATTACAATGTGCTGAATCTATAAATACCTGTTAATATTAAAATGTATTGAGCTTTATTAGTCTTTGAACCAAGCTACAAATTCTTAAATGCCTCTTCAGTTTATACGAAGTATATATGGTTGAGGAGGATAAAAATTAACTAAGATACAGGCTCCTAACTCTCAAACATCTTACTATCTCGTCAAGGAGTTGGATATATAAACAGATAATTATAATACTGAATAATGGACAGTGGCAATATTTGACAAACAACTTGTTCTACAACTACTTGTATGGAAAAACCGATTCAGATTGGGGGATTATAGGAGACTCCCTGGAACTGGGCCCTGAGTGGATGAAAAGCATTT
>JAQQSQ010001975.1:0-11601 GCA_028627145.1 Eidolon dupreanum
GGACACGTTAGTGCCCATATATGTGTTTTGAACCTTCTCTGTGTTTTCGATTAGTCCAGACAAACTGGAGCTCCATGAAGCTGTCCATGATGATTCAGGAGGCCAACGCCATCAGCAGCAAATTCAAAAGACATTATGTTTTCGGCAGGTGAGTAATCGATTATCCTACTTGTAAGGTAATTGTTTTAAAATAGTTGCCTTTTATAGTGTTTATTATTAGCAGTCATTTTTATTTGTTTTAGTTTCTCTAAAGACACGGCATTGTGCTGTCCAGGGACGGGCGGGTGTCAGGATGCCTGGTGACGTGCTTGGCCGCCCTGCCCAGGCCCAATGTGCGGCGAAGGGCTTGCAGCCGCTGACCCCACTGCATTTTATAAACAGCGTGATCGTAGAGGCCAAGGGTTTACTGATTTTCCTTTGAGTTGAAAATCTATCAGCATTTCACATTTCAAAGGGGGTGTTCCTCAGGAGCACTTTTCGATCTATAGACCCCTGCACGAGGAGTTGTTTTCACGTGGGCACGCCAGACAGGACTGTGCCCGTTACGAGACGCCGTCGCTGGCCCGAGCTCCGAGCTCCGAGCTCCTCGGGGCGGCTCTGACCCGACGCTCAGCGCCCGGGGCCGTTTCCACGGGCGTCTCTCTGCTCTCTCCGCAGACACGCTGCTGCGCCCGGGGACGGGGACGGGGACGGGGAGGGGCGTGGCTCCGGCGCCCGCGTCCGCGTGCAGGACCTCCGACTGGGCGTCTGCACCTCCTGGAGCCTGGAGAAGTTCGAGTCTAAGCTCGCGGCCATGAAGGAGCTCTATGAGGTCCGCATGACGGTGAGACCGTGCCACGCTCTTGGAATACGCATGGGAAAGTGGCGTGTTCTCAGTGAAGCCAATTTGGCAAATGAAAGGCATCACGTGCCCCACAGCGACCGGCAGTGACACTTCAGTGTTTTTACTTTACCTTTGCCTGCTTGTAGGGTTTGTTGGATTCTTTTCGCGTAGTTAGAACTATATTCATAACAGAAACCCCCAAACGCTGACAGCGTTTATCTCTAAATGATGGGTTTGTGAGCAGTTAGGTTTTTTCCCCTTGTGTTTATGTGCATTAATAATTTCCAAGTTTCCCCCCGTGGACGTGAATTGCTCATGTAATTGCTTATGCAAAGCATATCGTGGTCCCTCCATCGACGCCGGCGTGAAATCTGGTGGTGAGGGGCCCTCGCGTCCCCTTATGTGCTGTTTCAGCTGTCAATATTCTCTGCTTATTTTCCATCTCCTTGTGCTATTTCCGAATTAACGTCCACATAGCATTTTGTTAGAACTTTAATTGTTACTGCTTTAAATATTTGATTAAGACATGGATTATCGCCATGGGCGGTATATCCGACCAGGGAGCGATGAAGTCCTAGCATCGGGTCTTTATTTCTCTCCTGCGGGTTTTACCTCCGTTGTTGTCACTGTCTAACACATCCCGAGTTCTTGTTCCGGGGTCATTTAATGATGTCTCTTGCTTTTATTCGTGCATCTCTTTTAATTCAGCTACTAGCGCCACGTGACTGATTTCTCATTTGATCAGGAACGTGATTCTTTTTGGACTGTTTCTCAGATAATGTGATTTTGCTCATTTTATATTTTAAGTGTAACGAAGTACTTAAACTGTTTTTTTCAGTTGCTAAATACTTAAGAAGTCAAAATTCAGAGAAACCGGGTGTTTTGTTTTCTTAGAGTAATGGTGGCGGCAGGAGCGAGGACATCTTCTGTGACCCCGACGACGAGTGGGAGCCCGACATCACAGACGCGCCCCTCTCCTCGCTTTCCAGACGGAGGTAGCGACGTCCTCCTCGGCGGTTGCCTTGTTCTGGGGCGAACACGTGTCGCTTCCTTATTTAAAACAACTGTCCGTCATCATGATGGACAGGTCTGTGAGGGGAACCCAGTAACAGTTCCAGTTGTTACTAAAAAAAAACTTTTCTTAATATTTTCCGAGATCTTGAATTTAGATGTTTTCATTTGGCAGAGATGTTTTGAGAACATCTATAAATGAATAACATCATTAAAGAAATGGGTTGCTGCTCGTCAGAGCCCTCGGATGTGCAGTTTCAGCCCAGTGAGAATGTTTGTGACACCTGCAGATGGTGTTCTTGATTGTGGGGCCGCGTCCGGGCGCCGGCAGCCAGCCCCTGGGCCCTAGAATGGGCAGGTTTGCTGCCTACAGATCGCAGTAGGTGCTGTCGACAGTAAAATCGCCGCGATGCTAAGTGGAAACTCTCCGAAGGGAACGCGATGAGCATTCTCTTTGTCTGAGCTTCAGCATCATTTACGCACGATGCTGGCGGGGGGATGCGGTTTCCTAGCCGACGTGCCCTCTCGCTGAGGTGCAGAGCACGCTGACTTGGGCCTGCGCTTGCTCTCCCCACCGCCCGAGCCATTCCATCTAGGAAACCCTGGGGGGAGGAGGTAGCAGATGGAGCGCGCTTTTGTTTACCAGTATTTTCAGCAATTAGTGTTTTTCTTTGCGTGGCCAACAGTGTGGCAGAGAGTTCTGCGAAAAAGTCTTGGAAAGGGCCACAGGATTTCCACCCGGGTCACCACCGCCTCAGGGCTTGACGCATGGGGCGGGACCTGGCGCTTAGATTGCGGACCAGCGAATGGCAGTATGAAGTGGGCTGCATTTTCCAGAAGCAGCTGGACAGCCAGCCCTGCTCCGGCTGGAGAGCTGGGTGTTTGTGGGCCGAGGGGAAGAGGCAGCAGAGGCGAGACGAGGACAGTGCCCCCCCGCCGTCCCGCGTGCAGCCACCATGCTTCCCGCTGTCGGGCTGGCCACATGGCATGACACCAGGGTGCGATGCGATTCTCCTGGACCATTTCCCACTTAAAGTGCTTCCAGGGTCATTGGCTCAGGATAGAGCCCACACTTCCTTCACTGGCACACGAGGCCCGCCCGCCTCCAGCCGGTCCCTGTGCCCCCCCCCCCAGCCTCGCCCCTGACCCCTGTCACATCCTGGACCGCAGCCCTTCCCACACCCCGCGCCCTGCCTGGAACGCCCGCCCCTGGTCCCCATGCCCCCCGTCCCGCCGGCCCCCTCGTCCCCCAGGGCCACTGCTCCCGGAGGCCCTCCTGGTCCTCCATCCTCGGGCCAGCCCAGGGTCTCCCTGAGTCTGCCCGGCCCCCTGCCCTCATTCCTCTCCTCTCCTGTGACTTCAGCTCAGCCAGAAACCACGCTCGCCGTGTCCACTGCAGTGTCCAGGGCCTGTAAGCGACATACTCTATAAACGCTGATTCTGTTTCACAACGACACTCAGCAGGGCTCTGAATAGTCGCATTCTTGCCCAGCCAGCTGAGTGAATTTGCTCCTTGAACATTTGTGGGAAACAGCAGCATGTCCGCGTTCTTCAGAGCGCGTGAGGATGAACGTCGCTGGTGCCGCGGCTCCGGGCAGCTTGAAAGCCCTGGTCCTACGGTTTCCCCCTTTCAGGAGCCGGAGCTTGGCGAAGAACAGACGGGTTTCTGGCTGTTTGCGTGGCGTCCAGGCTCACCCGATTCACAGCTCGCATTCGTCGAGGTCCTGGGGTACGTTTCTCGCCAAGTGTCCTTGCGGACGTGAGTCCTGGCTCTGCCACCCCTGCCGCGTGCCAGGCCCTTGCGCAGATCAGCTCCCGGAAGCTTCTGTCGCCTCGGCGACGTGGGGAGCCGGCTGGCCCGCTGCGCTGTCAAGCTCCGGGCCGGCGGGGCGCAGGTTCAGGTGTGGGAGGCGTGTGCGTGCACGGGAACGCGCGAGCGTGCAGGGCGCAGGTTCAGGCGTGGAAGGCGTGTGCGTGCACGGGAACGCGCGAGTGCGCCGTTGTCTTACAAAGGGAAAGCCGAGCGCGGGAGGCTGCGTGTCAGTGCGTGGATGCGTGAGGAGCCAGGTCCCTGGGGAGCGGTGCCGGCCGCAAGGG
The DNA here is from genome assembly GCA_028627145.1 of Eidolon dupreanum. Classification (NCBI taxonomy): domain Eukaryota; kingdom Metazoa; phylum Chordata; class Mammalia; order Chiroptera; family Pteropodidae; genus Eidolon; species Eidolon dupreanum. Next base: position 3,932 of record JAQQSQ010001975.1, read on the forward strand.
CCGCCGTCGGGCGTGCGGGACGCGGCGCGCGGAGGGCACCCGGTCCGCACGGCAGTGGACGGTGCGGCTGAGGGGGACGTCACCGAGGGAGACCGGTCCCGGCGTCTGCGTGTTCGCCGTGGCGTCTGGGAGTGAGCACGTGCTGAGTGCACAGCCGGCCAAGCTCCCCGGCAGGTGTCGCCGGCGCCAGGGCCCTGGTGCCAGCGTCGTGCGGGAGGCGGGACTGAAGCCGCTGTTTCTGCCCGACCAGGCTCGGCGGGGACCGCGGGCGCCCTGTGCCCCGGGGCGGCCGACCCCGTCCTTCCTGGGATCTGCAGGGAGCTGATCGGCGCGTCCGCGGCTGCGCTGGCGACGGGCTGCGGGGCGGACGGCGCGGCGGACAGCCTGCTGGGCGGCCTCCTCCGCGTGCACGCGGGGCTGCGCGCCGTCTCCCGCGCCCACGAGCGCCAGGACGAAGACAGTCCCGACGGCCGTAAGCCCCGCCCCCGGCCGCGCCCCGTGTCCTCTGCGCGGCGCTGCGCCTCCTGCCGGTGTCGCGTGTCCGTGCGTGTGTGCGTTCATGCGTGTGCGCGTGTCTCTGTGTGTGCGTGTGTTCATGCATGTGTGTCTGTGTTCATGTGTGCGCGCGTGTCTGTGTGTGTGCGTTTGTGTCCATGAGCGTGCATGTGTCGCCTGGGGGGGCCCCTTCCACTAACTGTCGTCCTCCTCCTCCCCAAGTGTTCTCGGACCGCGAGGCCCAGGCGCACACCGTCCGGCTCACCTGCGCCTTCGGGCAGCTGGTGGTGCTGGCCGCGCGCTGGCCCCCTGGCATCTTCGCCGCCACCGGCACCGCCAGCCTCCGAGACGAGCTGGGCGAGGCCATTGCGAAGCTGGGAAGCCACCTGCAGCTGTTCCTACAGGTGAGCCGACTCGGGGGTGTCCCGTGAGGAGCTTCCCCCATGAGTAGTCACTGGCCTCCTGTCCGCATGTCCCCAGAACTTGGGCTGGGGGATTTTCAGAAGTGGCTTCTGTTTGGAAAGCCTGGCGCCGCGGTGTCCGGGACTGGCTCGCCGAGGCAGGACCCCCGTGGCCTCTGTGCCGGGCACACAGTCCCCAGCACGCCCGGGAGTCGGGGCTGAGAACGCCATCGTTGTGTGGATGAGGTGGGGGGGGGACAGTAGCCCATTGACGTCACAGAGCTGCTCGGGGACAGTTGGGACTCGGGCCCAGGCTCGTGCCGCCACACTCCGCTGACCCTCCGTCAGGAGGAGAGGTGACGTCCTGCCCTGCTCACAGGCAGGTTTCGGCTCGTGCTCAGTCACAGCCCGGTGACATTTTGCCAAGGAAACATACTTGTTTCTGTTTACCTGTATCAGGTAAGATTGGGCGTGGCTGTGAGGGCGAAGTTGTTGGACTGATCGTAAGTTCACCTGGAGGAAGGGTCACTTTGGGCGTAGGTGCTGAGGGAACAGGGCTGTAAGGTGGGGGCACGGGGGCGCCATGCCCTGAAGCCGGGCCCTGGGCTGGCGGGAGGGTGGTCTGCGCTGGAAACAGCGACAGAAACGCCTGGTTGGCTCTCAGATCCGAGGGTCGCTGGGGTCGGCAGGTAGCAGAGAGGCTGAGGGACAGCCACGGGCGGAGACGGAGCCGTGGGTGGGAAGCGCTGTCCCCGCCCCTGCCCCGCCGTCCCTCCCCGTGGCGTTGGCTCATCGCTCGCGTCGGAGCCCGGTCGGCCGCCCGCGTGCCCGTGTGTCCCGCCGCAGCGGCGGGTCTGGGCCGGCTCCCAGCCGTCGGTGGCCGCGGGGCTGCGTGTGTCCTGGCCCCGACACTCGCGTCGTCTTCCCGCCGCAGCGGTTCACTGTGCCCCGCAGGGATGCGGCGCGGACGTGCCGGCGATGGTGGCGGACGCCCAGCAGAACGCGCTGCGCGCCGCCCGGCGGGCCGTGAGGTGCGCGGCGCAGCTCGCGGTGCTGGACGGCGGCGCGCCGCGGCTCCTGGACGGCGGCGGCGGCGCGGACGGCGGCGGCGAGGCCGACGGCGCCCTGGTGAGCTGGCCGCCTCCGTGGGGGTGGGGGGCGCCCCGGGCGCGGGGGCTTCGGGTGCCGGCGTCACTGACGCCCTCGGTCGTTTCCATCCTAAAATGGCGCGTACTTTGAATCCTTTCGCCATGAGACCGGAGCGGCTTCGTTGGAGTCGGTCCATGCGCCGGCCGGTTTGGGGCCTCGGCCTCAGCTCTCAGGCCGCTGGCCCGAGGGTCCGCGAGCGCGCACAGCTCTGTGGGCTGGGAGCTGGCGCCTGCTCGCTCGGACTGGCCTGGCTGCTGCAGCACAGCACGGGATGTCGCTGCGCCCCGACAGGCCCTGCCACGGGTGACAGCCAGCAGCGTTACACACGGCATCTAAACTGCAGATGGCCCTGCTTCCCACGTGGACCGTCAGCCCTTATTCCCGGAATTTAACAACTCGGAATGTATTAATTCCTAAAATAAGCACAAAATGTAACAAGTATCTGATGATTTTTAAAAAACATAAAAGCTGAGTTTGCCAGTTGCTGCCTGCACCTCGTCTAGGAGCATTTCGTGGATGCCCTGTGGGACGGCGTGGGCGCGGGCGTGAGGCTGCTGCTCGACTCGGGGACGGACGCGGCCAGGCGGCTTCAGCGTGAGCTGGGCGGCCAGCACGCCCCGGACCAGGTAGGGTGGCTCGGAACGGAGAGTGGAAATGGTTTTCAGAATACTCGAACTCAGCGAGTTAGAGGCTTGTAAATCTGTGTATTTCCATTTGAGCTAATTATTTTCTGTTGAAAAGGCATCGACAGGCTTGTGGTGTGGGAGTCAAGTGACCGTGACTGTGGCCTGTGGTCGGGGCGCCCAGTCTGCGATGAACCCCTGGGCAGGGTGGGGACACAGGTGACCGCTTTCCACCGTGCTTTCCCCCCGCCTCCGGTCAGATACTCAGGAATGGAAACCACCATCTAGTGACCTAGTATCTCGAACCACACGTTTGCCAGGGGTTCCCATCTGCGATTTCATATCAGATGCAGAATCAGTGGAGCTTTGAGTGACATCCTGAAATAAGTGTCCTGTCACCGCCTGCAGCCCCCAACCTAGAGCATAGGACCAGCACCATGACAAAAGCCTAGGTGTCACGCTGGAGACCTGTGTTTAAAACCTGGTCTGTCACCTTTCAGCAAGCATTCACCAAGCCCCTCATAGCCCTGACCCTGTCTCTTCCCCTGTCGTAGGTGGTAATACCTGTGTCACGGCGTGGTAGGTGCCAGGGCTGAGGCTGGGCCAGGGGGAACAGGCGAGGGTCGGGGGGCACACACTTCCGGCTGCAGACAAATACGTCCTGGGGTGTAACGGTGGCACGGTGGCTCTGGTTAGCACCGCTGTGATGTCCTCGAGATCTGCTAAGGGAGTAAGAAGTCTTGTCCCAATAAAAAGACGAACTGTTTGATAACTATGTGAGCTGCTGGATGTTCACCAGGCTAATTAATTGCTGGTGGTTTCACAATGTATCAAACTGTTAAGTGGTACACCTCAAGCTAATACAATGTCGCGTGTCAGTTACATCTCAGTAAAGCCGGGGGAAATGCCTCTGTGAAGTTCTCAGCGTAAGGCTCGCTTGGCAACTTGGTTACCTCACCCCCTTCTCAGGGGAGTTTTGGAGATTTCATTCCTATAAACACTTAAATTCCAGACGAACGCTGTTATCAGCACAGACGCTGGAGGGTGTCCATGCTGAGTGGAACTGACATGGTTTATTCTGAAAGGCATCCCGACCCGGGGCCTCTGGCCGTTTAGTCGTTCCAGTGACGGGTCGTGGTCCCAGTGACAGGATGTGGTCCTGGCGACAGGAAGCGTCTCCCTCTGAGTTTTGGACGAGAGTGTCCTCCCTTGCAGTCACACAGAGCCCTCGGGCTTCTACGCGTCTCAAGAACTCCTTTGTGTAACGAAATGTTTTACTGTCGTCCCCCAGGTCACTCAGCAGATGAGAGCGAGTGCCATGGCATTGATCGGGTCTCTTGAAAACATCTTCGCTGAGTGGAAAACGGTAAGAGAAGATTTTGTTGTGTTTTGTCTCTTCATTGGGTTCGAGTGGTTGCGTTGATTCCAGATTTTCCCCTTAGCCGGGCAGCGCGTCCAAGCACGTCCCGGCGGAGCAGGGGCACTAGCTCTCTGGCCGCGACCTCCCGGCTGTCGTAACTGACCAGTTTGAGTAATGGACATCGATTAACATCAGCATATCCTGTCTGTCTCTTACCTCTGCTGGTTTACTGTTTGCTTTTGCTCAGAGAGTCATTAGAGGCTAAAAATTCGTGTTGAATAATCAACATGCTCAGGTGTTCTAAAATACAAGTGATTTAGACAAATTATTTTCATGTCACAGGTGAATAGAAAACTATAAACTAGGTTTGTAATCAGTCAAAACCCTATTGACTAAGCCTTACTGCCGTGGAGCCTCCTCTGCATTTTTTAAAACATTAACTTTATTTACACAGAAAAGCTGCAGAGCTCAAGCACAAGAAGAAGATTCTGGATACCAGGATCTGAAGAAGATGGTCGATCTCGCCCCACAGTTTTTGAAGTTGAAACACTGTTTAGAGCAAACTATTCAGATTATTATTGCTGCACTGAGAGGTGTGTACTCCAATGGCATTTGTAGTTAATCAGAATTTTATAGCTTAAGGCAGCAGTCCCCAACCTTTGTGGCACCAGGGGCCGGTGCTCCCGTGAGCATCTAATGCCTGATGACCTGAGGCGGAGCTGAGGCGGTGATGCTGGCGCTGGGAGCGGCTGCAGACACAGAGGGAGCTTTGCTCGCTCTCCCACTGCTCACCTCGTGCTGTGTGGCCCGGTTCCTAACAGGACAGGGACCGGTACTGATCTGCGGCCCAGAGTTAGAGACTCCTGGGTTGAGGAGTCTCAGACGTCTTTATTTCTAGTCTAACTCATTAACTGAAGCTGACATTATTTACCAATATAGGAACTTGTGCGATTGAATTCGCATTTAATATATATCAGTACTTCCACCTAATTAATTCAATCCCCAAAACATAACAAACCCCCACATGCTGATTTAGCAGCCACACTGCATAATCCTAGACATGTTGGAACTGTCCCACGGGGTCATTCTGAGGTAAAGGTATCCGGGTCACGGGACAGGTGCCTGTGGAAACACGGGGACGTTAGTTAACACCCCCTTCTTCCCGCACAGGACGCCGCAGTGACCCACAGCTGCTCAGGGACTGCGTCGAGAGTCTCTGCAGCGTGGCCAGGGACTTGCGCGATGACGGAGGTGCTCGCGATGACGTCAGTGTGCACGATGACGATGACGTCGGCACGCATGCTCCCGCAGACAGCCGTGCGAGGAGCCGCCGGGACCTGGAGTCAGCGGCCAGGTCGCTCCTCTTCTGTCTGGGGACGGACGGGGGCCCCGGTCCGCTGACGCCCCGTGAAAGCCCAGGAGGACGGCGACGGTCCACGTCGGGCCGGGCCGGCCATGCCGGGGACACAGGTGTGCCCCGGCGCGTCCACACGCTGCCTTCGCAGCACCAGCCGGGCCTGTGGCCCTGACCGCGTGCGCCCGAGGACGTGCGCCGGCGCCGGCGGCCCAGGCGGGCGCGTCAGGCGGGGGCCTCGCCCGGCCCGGGGTGCACAGCGCGCTCCGCGATGTCAGCGTCCCTCTTCGGCCTCGACACGCTGCCTGCTTGGCTGTCGCCGGGTTCCTCGTCCCTGGGCGCAGACGGGACCAGCAGCAGGAGGGTGGGGACAGGGGCGCGGGGGTGACGGGGACAGGGTGAGCTCGCTGCGTGTCCGCAGGCCGCGTGCGTGCTGGGTGCTCGGCTGCTTTAAAATGGTGCGGGGCAGCGAACTGCGTCCTTGCTGCTTTATTTCCTTGCGTCTGAGCGGGTGTGGGTTCTGAAGCCGTGTCCCTGTTCTCACGGCGATGCTCTGTGGCGGGCACGTGGGCTCCGTGCACACAGGACTTCTCCTGAAGGTGGTACCTGCTCGAAGAACCTAAACTATCAGTAGTGGTTTTTAGCTTAATGTTCAGTATTTATTCTTTGTTTTCTGCACTTGTTCTCATGACTTCATTGGTCAGAAACCAGTATCTTCATAAAATTTTGTATGTTTATATATTTATACTCTGAACTAAATCCTTATACAGTATGTAAATGAGTGAAACTACATTTGCTATTGGAATCATGTGCACTAATAAAGGGAATGCGTTTAATAAATCTTGCCAGCTGGAGAATTGTCTCTTGGTCTAAGGTTTTTAAAAAAACATATTTTATTTTCTTTATTTGTTTTATTCCTGACTCAAAATTGCCGATAATAGCTACCACAACATGCAAATCAAACACATACCTAGGAAACACTAAACATATTAACGTCATTATGACAACTGCTTAGATTTTTTGAAAAACATCTGCCCCTTTAATTGGTCGTGTCTAAAATTAGTTTCACCTCAGGTGCTGTGGTGCAAAGAGCATGAACTTTGAGGTTTGACACATTTCTCACACACCTGGGGTGTGAACCCCAATAAGGCTGCCTAATGTCTGGGTGGCCTTGGACAAGCGGCTTGCTGTCTTCACACCCATTTCCTCATCAGTAGAAAGCAGAGTAATACCCATGCCACACATTGAGCTTAAAATGAGGAAACCTTAGGGTAAGTCCTGGTGAGTAATAGATGCCAGTATCCGTTAGAGTCTGCCCATCTTTCCCAGCACTAGCTGCAAAACCCTCGTCGTGTGTACAAGGCCACACTCAGTGCAAGCCCGTGTCATTTATAACATTCTACATGTACTAAGTAGGCTCACAATTATTTCAACGTGACAGATACTTGAACATGTATCTGTCACCAACAGGCCCCATGATAATAAGGAGAACTAAAAGGAAGGAAGGTATAGGTCCATGCAATTGTGTTCGTCATGAGGTCTATCTGAAATTTTTAGCAAAATATTTAGTCTACTTCAGGAATTAGGATACTCTAATCTGCAGGGTCTGTGTGCTAATCTCTATTCTGAGGGTTATCTAAATATAAATCCCAAAGGCTATGGAGCAAAAGTGGAGAGACTATTCAGGTGACAGTTTGCAACCTGAGGGAGCCTCTGGTGGGCACCCAAAAGGCACCCTCCCTCCCCCACACGAGGGGGAGGCTGCCTTCTGTGGAGCAAGTGCTCACCCAGATTCCCAAGAAGGTCTGTTTCACGCAAATAGGTTTCGCAGTGGTACAGTCGCATCGGTCAGTATCACGTGATGATTGGTTGGTAGAGAGCAATTGTGATTGGTCGGTGTAGATGAAGATGAGGTTGTGATGGTGAGCTCTGATTGGACGGGGTGGCTCTCGGTTCATTGGTCAAACCACAAAACCAGGAACTCCCCCATAAGGGAGGGCTCAGGTAGAGCGCTGACAGGCAGGTGCAGGAGGCTGCGCTCACCTGCGGCTTCTGAAGCGCCGGGTGTGTGGGAGACCTCTGCTGGACTCTGGCTGTGAACTTGTGCCCAGTGAACCGCGAGCAGTCCGCTTGGACAGAGGTGCTTCTCCCTGGGGTGCACAATGGCCTCAGCTTCCTGTGCAGGGTTCGTCAGGTAGGCTTGTGCGCTGGGCCTTGTAAGTCGCTGCGACTGTTTGATATAAGCAATTGTGAGCGTTTTCGTCTTTAACTGTTACTAGTTTACGGTG
>JAQQSQ010001976.1:0-11597 GCA_028627145.1 Eidolon dupreanum
CGATCAAATGGAGGAAAGGATCAGTGATATCGAAGACAGAAATCTAGAAATAAATCCAAAGGAAGAAGAGAGAAACCAAAGAAGGAAAAATAATGAATGAGATCTACAAGAACTAGCTGATACCATCAGGAGAGGAAACATAAGAATAATAGGCATTCTCAAAAGTGAGGAAAAGGAGCAGGGATTAGAAGGCGTTTTCAGGCAAATAGTTGACGAGAATTTCCCAAATCTAAGGAATGAGCTGGAGCTTGGAATTCAAGAAGTCAACAGAACACCCAATTATCTCAACCTAAAAAGGCCTAAAAAGACACACTGTATTAAAATTATCAAAAATCTGTGACAACGACAAAATTCTCAGGGCAGTCAGGGAGAAGAAAACAGTAACTTATAAAGGAAAACCCGTTACATTACCATCAGAATTCTCGGCACAACCCTCACAGAAAGAAAGGAGTGGAATCAAATATTTAAACTATTAAGTAAAAGGAACTACCAGCCTAGAATAATGAATGTATCCAGCTAAGCTCTCGTTTATATATGGAGGAGAAATAAAGACATTTCCAGACATACAAAAATTGAAGGAATTCTCCACTATGAGGCCTGCATTACGGGAAATACTGAAAGGGCTCAGATTACCTAAAACAAAATGACAAAAACAAAAACAAAAAACAAAAAAAAAAAACATCATTAGGAGTAAGGTGACTAGCAGGCAGATAGAAGCAGAAGAGTGCAACCCTTACAAAGAACAGGGCATTATAAGTTTAAACAATAAGAAGAGATTTGCTATATAGCAAGATAATAATGAATGTTCAGCATACATAGGGACAAATTGAGACAACAATGACTGAAAATGGGAGGATTCAAAGGTCCAAGTTCGCAAAGGGAAATGGAGATAAGGCACGTGCAGAAGAAAATGGACAGTTGTATATATGTAACTATCCTTTACATATTTGTAATGGTAACCACACACCAAAGATTCAGAACTGAAGTATATAACATAAAACAAGAAGCAGAAAGAAAGCCCACAAAACCCAATCAAAATAAAGAAAATAGGACGAGGAAGCAATGGAAATACCGAGCTACCAGAAAGCAAAAGATAAAATGGCTATAAGAAGACCTCATATTTCAATAATCACCCTAAATGTAAATGGACTGAACTCACCAATAAAAAGGCACAGAGCTGCAGAATGAATCAAAAAACAAAACCCAACCATATGCTACCACCAGAAGAAACATCTCAGCTCCAAAGACAAATATAGACTCAAAGTGAAAGGGTGGGAAATGATATTTCAAGTAAATGGCATTTAGAGAAAAGCGGGAGTAGGTACTAATATCGGGCAAAGCAGACCTCAAATTAAAAATATAAAGAAATATATGAGGGACACTTCGTAATGATAAAGGGAATCATGCACCAAGAAGAGACAATTCTTATTAATATCTATGCTTCCAAACAGGGAGCCCCGAAATATGTAAAGCAATTACTAACAGAACTAAAGGGAGAAACAGACCAAAACACTATTGTAGTAGGAGACCTGAATACCCCACTGTCAGATATGGACAGATCATCCTGAAGAGGAATTTTCCACTCAAATGGCTAACTTTGTAATCAGCTCTTTGTTCTGCTTCTGTAGACATGCTTGCTGCCTAGGCCAAAGTGCAGAGTAACCTCGAGATCAACTGAAGACTCACCCTCCCCTTTGCTTGTTCTGTCTAGATAACAGAGGTACTGCCTTTGCTTGTTAAGCCCTATAAAAGTAAGGTTACCCCTGAGCTCGGGACCCAGATCTTCAGAGCACTAGCTCTTCTAGGACCACTGGCGTAATAAACCTGAGTTCTCCAACTCTGAGTGGTGCTTGGTTTCTCGCGAGCTTGATTTTTTGGCAACATTTCTAGAGGCCCCAGTGAGATTCAAGCATGCTGGCCCTTTGAGCCACCGGACCTGTGGCTCGGCCAGGCTGGGCCAGAGGGGCTCCGAGACGAACAAACAGGCACGCCACCTGATGGTATTCTGAGTTCTCTTTAGGACTGGCTCTCTGACTCTCCAGACAGCTGATCCCCAACTGGACTCAAAGGAGGAGCGGACCAAATCACCAGAAATGGCCACAGGATAAGGTAAGGACACAGGATAAGGTAAGGCCCCAGGGCTCAGCGCCCCGGTCAGGTCCCATCTTCGGACAGAAGAGGAGCTTGGTCACCTCCTAAAGTCTTCAATTAGAAGACACAGATCAGGGTCTTCCCAATGGTGGAAGACATCAGGGTCTTCCCAGTGGGGTAAGACAAAGGTCAGGGCCTTCCAAAGGGAGGCGGGGGCAAGGTTTTAACCTCTGGTGTGTGAATGAGTGGCCTGACCAGCTTAACTCAGTCAGGTACGGATTTGTGGCTCCACGTCTGGGCACCCTTAAGGTCTCCTAAAGGCTATGGAGTGTGAATGGGCTTGTCTGCGGTTCTGTAATGTACGTAATATGGTCTAGGGCAGCACTGGACTAGTGTCCAATTGTAAGTCACAAAGCTGAGTCCACAACAGCCAAGCATCACCTAAGCTCCTTCGGGACGTGGCCAGACAAGCACCTGAGGGGTCTGGTCTCCTCTTTCGAGAAGGCACCCACCCTTGTTTGTCTTTGCACTACTGACACAGGGTGGGATACATAGGGAGGGGGGACAATTGATTACTGATTCAGCTTAAGAATTGTCTGTCTCCAAATGGCCCTTTAAACATAGAAGCCCTCTGTCAAATTATTTTCTTGAAATTTTAAGGTCTATTTTCCCCCTCCATTAAGAAGCTCCCTAAGGCAATATGGGTGGAGATCCCTCTAAGTCAACTGTCTTAAGTTGTATGTTGAAAAATTTTAAGAAAATTTTAAGAAAATTCCCAGGGGATTATGAGGTCAAGCTGATCCCAGGAAAACTTTGTACTCTTTGTGAGCTTGAATGGCCCGCCTTCGGGGTAGGATGGCCTTTGGAAGGGACCCTGGACCTCCCCACGGTTAGAGCTGTGTACTGGGCAGTGACAGCGAACCTTGGAAATCCAGGCCAGTTTCCATACTCATGGTTACAAATTGCTACTGTAGTGCCCCCTTGAGCCCAGTTCTGCAGAAATAGACAGGGACAGAGTAAGGTACTTGTGGCCTGATCGACTCAGGGAAAGGACAAAGAAGAGCCAGCAAGAGCCATCCACCAAGGGGACCCTGAGGAAGAACCTCTCTTCCTGCCGTCGTACATCCCAACAGCTCCGCCAATGCCTGCACGGCCACTCTATCCCCAATTACTGGAACCCTCCACCATTGGTACCTTCGCCACCCCAACAGCCTGAGTGGCCACCAAGCCCAACTCCACAGCATCTTCGCTCGTTCACACAGCCAGCCCAACAGCCTGCGGACCTCCAGATGCCTCTCCAAGAGACGCGAGGCCCTTTTGAGATTAGTGAAGACGGCGCACTCCAGCTGGGCCCCCCTGTCTTCTACTATCAGCCTTTCAGCACAACCAACTTCCTCAATTGGAAGCAGCACACCCTGTCCTATTCAGATAAATGCCAGGCAATGATTGACCTGCTCGAGTCCATCTTTCAAACTCATCAGCCTACCTGGGATGACTGTCGCCAACTCCTCCTAACAACTCTCTTCGCAGGCTTAACCGCCATGACACACTGCCTTCCTCCTAATTCTTCAAAACCGAAGAACGACGCCGAATTCTGTCAGAAGCGCGGGGGGTGGCTCCAATAGGACAAACACCTATTCTCCTCAAACTCTTCCAAAAAATCAAAGAGGAGGCAATACTTCCCAATTCATTTTACGAGGCCAATATTACCCCGATAGCAAAACCTGATAAAGATAGCACAAAAAAAGAAAACCACAGACCAATATCTCTCATGAACACAGATGCAAAAATCCTAAATAAGATACTAGTGAACCAAATACAGCAACATACTAAAAAGATCATACACCTTGACTAAGTGGGCTTCATCCTAGGGGTACAGGGATGATTCAACATATGCAAATCGATTAATGTGATACACCACACAAACATAAACAAATTAAAAACAAGAATCATATGATCATATCAATAGATGCAGAAAAAGCCTTCGACAAGATACAGCATCCATTTATGATCGAAACACTTCACAAAGTTGGTATAGAAGGAAAGTACCTTAACATAATAAGGTATGACAAACCCTCAGCCAACATTATGCTTAATGGCAAACAACTAAAAACCTTCCCTCCAAGATCAGGAACAAGGCAAGGCTGTCCACTATCGCCACTGTTACTCAATATAACATTGGAGGTCCTAGCAAGTGCAATCAGACAAGAGAAGGATATAAAATGCATCCAAATAGGAAATAAAGAAATCAAACTGTCACTATTTGTGGATGACATGATTCTCTACGTAGAAAACCCTAAAGACTCCACAAGAACACTGCTAGAAACAATAAGCAAACACAATAAAGTCTCTAGATTCAACAATCCATAGCGTTCCTATACTCTAATAATAGAGCATCAGAAAAAGAAGTGGAAAAAATAATTCCTTTTGCAATTGCAACAAAAAGAATAAAATACCTAGGAATAAATCTCATGAAACATGTGAAGGACCTATATAATGAAAACTACAAGACCCTATTAAAAGAAATCGAAGAAGATACAAAGAAATGGAAAGATATTCCGTGTTCTTGAACTGGAAGAATCAACGTTGTTAAAATGAACTTATTACCTAAAGCATTATGCAGATTTAATGCAATTCCCGTCAAAATCCCAACGGCATTTTTTAAAGAAATGGAACCAAAATTCATCAGATTTGTATGGAAGCACAAAAGACCCCCCACTGCCAAAACCATCCTGAGAAAAAAGAACAAGGCCAAAGGCATCACTCCGCCTGGCTTCAAATTATTCTACAAAGCGACAGTAATCAAAACGGCATAGTATTGGCAGAAAAAACAGACACGTGGACTAGTAGAACAGAATCAAGAGTCCAGAAGTAAACCTATATTCATATGGGCAAATAATTTTCGACAAAAAAGCCAAAAACATGCAGTAGAAAAAGAAAAGCCTCTACAATAAATGATGCTGAGAAAACTGGAAAGCCACCTGCAAAAGACTGAAACTAGAATGTTGTCTATCACTACATACCAAAATTAACTCAAAATGGATTAAGGATCTGAATATAAGACCTGAAACAATAAAATGCATAGAAGAAAACATAGGAACTAAACTCAAGGACCTTGGACTTAAAGAGGATTTCAGGAATTTGACCTCAAAAGCAAGGGAAGTAAAAGCTAAAACAAAAGAATGGGACTACGTCAAACTAAAAAGCTTCTGCTCAGCAAATGAAACTGTCGACAACGTAAACAGACAACCATCAGACATATATTTGCAAGCAACACCTCCGACAAGGGCCTAATATCCAAAATATACAAAGAAATCATACAACTCAATAATAAAAGACAAAACAAAACAAAACAAAACAAACAAAAAAATCCAGTCAAAAAATGGGCGGAGGACCTGAACAGACGCCTCTCCCTAGAGGACATACAAATGGCCAACAAATATATGAAAAGGTACCCAACATCACTAGCTATTAGGGAAATGCAATCAAAATCACAATGAAATAGCATCTCACACCTGTTAAAATAGCTATTATAATCAACAGGAAATGTAATAACAAATGCTGGAGGGGATACGGAGAAAAAGCAACCCTCAATCATTGCTGGTGAGACTACAAATTGGTACAGCCACTGTGGAAAACAGTATAGAGGTTCCTCAAAAAACTAAGAATTGATCTACCATACAATCCAGCAATCCCTCTACTGGGTATTTACCCCAAAGACTTGAAAACGCATATCCGAAAAGATATTTGTACACCGGTGTTCATAGCAGCATTATTCATGGTGGCCAGGACATGGAAGCAACCGAAGTGTCCTACGATAGATGACTGGCTAAAGAAGCTGTGGTACATATATACAATGGAATATTACTCAGCCATAAGAAGAGATGAAATACTGCCATATGCGACAACATGTATGGACCTCGAGATAATCATGCTAAACGAAATAAGCCAGACAGAAAAAGTTGAAAATCGCATGATATCATTTATATGTGGAGTGGGAACCTAAAAGCAACAAATAAACAGGACAAACAGAGACTCATGGACATGGACAATAGACTAGTGGTTACCAGAGGGTAGGGGGAGGTAGATGGGGTAAAGGGGGTCAAATACGTGGTAACAGAAAGAAATCTAACTATGGGAGTTGAAACACAATGTAAATATATACACGCCTTACTGTCGAAGTGTACAGCTGAAACTTATTGGATTTTGTTAAGCAATGTCACCATAAAAAAAAAAAAGAAAGAAAGAAAAAGAAACTAAATAACACACTATTGACTAACCATTAGGTCAAAGAGGAAATCTAAAGGGAATTTTTTAATATCTTAATTTGCAATGATATGGATGGACTTGGGGGCATTATGCCAAGTGAAGTAAATCAGAGGATGACAAATACTATATGAGCTCACTTATGTGCGGAATCTGAGAGAAAAGAGAGATACCAAATTTGTGGTTACCAGAGCTAAGGGTTGGGACCGGCAGGATTTAGATAAAGGTGGTCAAAATGTACTGACTTCCAATTATAAGATAAATTAGTACTTGAAATGTAATGTACAACTGTAATTAACCTTGCTATATGGTATATTTGAAAGTTGCGAAGAGAGTAAATCCTAGGAGTTCTCATCACAAGGAAAAAAGCATTCTTTTCTTTTTTTCCTTTGTAGCTATATGAGATGACGGATGTTAACTAAACTTATCGTGTTACTCATTTTACAATACATGTATGTCAAGCCATTATGCTGTACACTTTAGACTTATACAGTGCTATATGTCAATCACCTTTCAATAAAATTGATATATATATACATACACACATACATACACATACACATACATACATATATATGTATCTTCACACACAAAAAACGCTACTTAACAAAACTTATGGGATGCAGCAAAAGCGGTAAAAGAGGATGTGTGTAGTAATAAACACCTACATTGAAAAAAGAAAGTTATCAAATAAATAGCCTAATGTTACACCTCAAAGAACTAGAAAAGAATAAATTAAACCCAAAGTTAGCAGCAGAAAAGAAATAATAATGATCAGGGTAGAAATAAATAGTGAATAGAAAAACAATAGAAAAAACTAGGAGTTGGTTTTTTGAAAAAATAACAAAATCAACAAATTTTTATGTGGAGCTAAATGAAAATAGAAGACCAAAAGTCAGAATTGATAGAGGAGACATTACAAGGGATACTTCAAAAAAACAAAAAACAAACTAAAAACATTAAAAAGGGCTGTTATGAACAATTATTTGAGAACAAACTGGATAACCTAGAAGAAATGGATAAATGCTTAGAAAACATACAACCTACCAAGGCTGAATCAAGAAGAAATAGAAAGCCTGAACAAATCAATAGCAAATAAGGAAACATATAATAATCAAGAACCTCCCAACAAATAAAATCCCAGTACCAATGGCTTCATGGCTGAATTCTGCCAAACATCCCAAGAAGAATTAATACCAATCTTCCTTATATGCTTCCCGAAAACAGACATACAGGAAATACTTCCAGATTCATGTTATGAGGTCAGCATTTCCCTGAAACCAAAACCAGACAAAGACAACACAAGAAAATGGAACTATAGTCCAATATCTTTCATGACCATACATGCAAAAATATTCAATAAATACTATCAAACTGAATTCAACAACAAATCCAAGAGATTAAACACCATGACCAAGTGGGATTTATCTCTGGAATGCAAGGTTGGTTTAATTTATGCAAGCAATCAGTGTAATACACCACATTAAAAGAATGAAATACTGAAAAAAAAACAAAACACATGGTCATCTCATGTATGCAGAAAAAGCATTTGACAAGTTCAATATCCATCCATAATAATAATAATAATAAAGATAATAGATAAAAAGGAAATTCCCTGAACACAATAAAGGTCATTTATGACAAGCCCACAGTTATCATTATAATCAATGGGAAAAACTGAAAGCTTTTCCTATAAGACCTAGTACAGGGCCAACCTACCCCCTCCTGACTTCTGTTCAACATTGTACTGAAAGCGAAACACGTGAGAAAAAGAAAAGGCATCCAAATCTGAAAGGAAGAAGTAAAACAATCTGCGTGCAGATGACATTGTCCTGTTCGTAGAAAACCCTAAAGACCGCACACGCACACGCGCAGTCTCACTAAGACAAATTTGATAAAGTTGCATTTTACAAAATCAATATACAAATATCAGTTGCATTTTTATACCATTTTTATACCTTTAAATCGGAATAAATTTAACCAAAGAAGTAAAAGAGCAATATTCTGAAAACTATAAAATGCTGGTGAAAGAAATTAAGGAAGACACAAATAAAAAACCTCACACCCCACCTCAAGATTTATAAGGCTGGGATAAGGATGCCCTCGCCCAGGAAGAGCACACTGAAATGAGTGAGACGTGGGGACGGTAAACACATCCTAAGAACTGGAGGCCTAAGGAGAGGCAGGCCCTGCTCATGGGGACAGGAGGATGCGGGGTGGGGTGGGACGGAGTCTCAAGAGAGGGTTCTGCAGACTCCCACAATCCTGGGCAGGACTCTACCTCCCAAGACTGGACATGGAGAGGTGGCCTGAGCCTGTCAAGAGGCGAAGCTGCGGAGGTACAAAGGGTGAGAATCCATCCCTGCGTGAGGGATTAATAAATCCAGAGGCGGGAAGTGGGGAAGAATATGAGTGGTTTTAACAAGAACTACAAAAAACAAAACAAAACAAAGCAAAACAAAACAAAACAAAAAACAAAAAAAAAAAACTGGCGGGAGAGGATGCGGTAACCGGACGAAAGGGAGAGAGGCCAGTCTCGGATCTCCATAGGAACAACCAGGCTTCAGAAAGTCTCTTGGCGATGCCCGGGACTCCATGTGATGGAGGAGGGGGGCGGGAAGGGCGGTACCGGGATTTTAACGTTCAGAGCAGCCTCTGGCTCCTGGCCGGACTGCAGCATTAAGGGACTCAACCACAAAGTAGGGCTGGAACTAGCAACAGGAAACTACCTCACGCGAGAACAGCCAGCTTTTCGCGGAAGCTGCTTTCCAGGAAACTGCACGCGTGGGAGAGCCAGACCCTGGCAAGGGAGAGGGGCTGGTAGGAAGGCGGAGCCTGGGCCTTCTCTGTGCCCGCCCCCTGCACGCTCCTCCAGGTGCCTGTCTTTCACCTCCAACAGAACTTGCTTTTCTCTGTTTGACACTACAGTATTTTAATCTGCTATCTAGTGGACCAGGGTTGCTAAGTGTCCCGCAACTGGAACAGTTTATTTACCTAATGAGGTTCTGGATTTGCAGAATTCTCCATTCTAAACTGACTCCCATCAGGACGTAATTCTATTTGTATTCCCCATTCACTTGGAAAGTAGGAATGCAGCCCTGGACTCAGTTCCAGCCACTAGGTGGCATCCTGTATTTGCGTAAGTAGTTAACTTCCAAACATATATTTTTAACGTATTCCATTTTTGCTTATCTTTTTTCTCAGAGTTATCTGCAAGAATATTTTAATTTTAAAATTGTGAAATATTTCAATCTAAATTTTTTTCTATTTTTAAATGTTTTAAGTGTAGCTATTGAGAGCACAAAAGGTGTCCTGTTAAGGAGATATTTGGACTTAATATTAAATAATGAAAAATTAATTTTGCAGTATTTCCAGAGACATTTGATAGGGATGTTTATTCTTTTACATAAACCATAAAAATAGTAAAACTAGGTTTTCAAATTTTTGGTAGCATCATTTATACCGTTAAGATTTTTAATTTGAAATACCTAAGTTAATGTCTCCTTTTCTGTGGAAAGTCTAAAGGTGATGTTGGCTAAAGTTAGATGATGTTGACCAGATCACAACTTTACACGAGGCAGACATTTCGAAAAGATTATTCCCAATAGTGTTGCAGGAAGCAACACCCAGCGGAGGAATTCAGACACTTAGACAACTTTGTTGAGAGAAAGGAGAATTTATTAGGCCGGCCTAGCGCGTGAGGCTAACAATTTCATGCACTTGCTCTCTCTAGTTGGATTTATTACAGCTTTAATATACTTTTGCAGTGTCTGTGCAAGGGGCACGTGATTCCTTTGTCTGAGGTTTCACGTGTGCTTTATGACTCAGGATGGGGGTGAGCTTTGGGTGGGAAGCTGTAAGGGGGAAGGAATTTCTAGACCACTGATCCTCTCTATTTACAGGTCATTTTGCCTTGTAGAACCCGTGACGTTGATGCTATCAACACTGTTACAGAATTCTCGGAGAGAGGAGACACTGAGGCTATAAACAGAAAGTAGCACTTGCTGATGCCGGCACTGGCTCAGCGGATTCCTATCCAAAGGCTGAGCTCTAACTGTAACATAACGAGCAGTTTTACACAGTCTTGTTATTCCTATACAGCTACAGAGATAAGAATATTAGTCGGATAGCATAGCAAGCTATGAATCAACAGATGTGAGCTGGAGAGCCCGTGAGGTGGGGGAGGCAGCTATGGGAAAACATGTTAGCTGGAGAGCACTGGGCAGCATGGGGGAAGAGAGCAGTTTTAACCGGCTGAATCGGTTACTTCTGCAGGCCCTTTCCTTTGCATTTTTTCAGATGCCTTCTCTCCTCTCTCCCAAAAGAGGGCCTTCTTCTTTTCCCTTCAGAACTAAGACTACTATTTGAAAATAATTGAAAGCTTAGCTTTGACATTATCTGGAGTTAGTGTCATATCCCACAAGTTAAAGGGCTCAATCCCACAAGGCTCTCCCCTCTTCAGATGCCAGTTACAAGTCCCAGGCCACCTGTACTTCGGACTGACTAGCTATAAATTGGGGGATCCTACACTCCCCCAGATTTAATAATTTGCTAAAACGGCTCATAGAACTCAGGAAAACACTTTACTTACATTTATAGGTTTATTTTTAAAAGATACAAATCAGAAACAGCCAAATGGAAGAGCATAGGGCAAAGTATGGGGGTTGGGGCACAGTGTTTCCATGCCCTCTCTGGGTATATCATCTCCCCAGCACCCTAATATATGTTCACCAACCAGGAAGCTCTCTGAATTCTTTTTTTTTTTTTTTTTTTTTTTGAGAGTTTATGTAGAGCTCAATTTCCAGCCCACCTCTCCCATCTCCAGAAGTCAGTGGGTGGGGCTGAAAGTCTCTAGTCACTTGGACTTTTGAGTAACCATCCCAATCCTGGTCTCACTCTAGTCACCTCATTAACATTAACTCAAGTATTACCTAACATGACTGTAAATAACAGAAAACTCTCCTATCAGCGAATTCCAAAAGCTTTAGAAGATTGTGTCAAAAACTAGGAAGAAAGAGCCAATATATTCCATATTATACCACAGGGGAATATTGAGGAAGGCCATTTAACTAAAATCTACATGTGTATACAGTCTTACAAGTGTAAAGATAAATAGTATAATTAGGTGGACATATTTTAAATAATCCTGAAATTTTCATTCACCTTTTTCCAGTGCCACTTTAGTAAATATTTTAAAATAGGTATTTTTCCTTAAGTATATTTAAAAGCAAATGGTTCTC
>JAQQSQ010001977.1:0-11597 GCA_028627145.1 Eidolon dupreanum
AGAGGCTGCTGCCGTCTCTTCTGGATTTATCGGAGAGGGGCGCCCCCACCAGCCTGCACCAGGCAGCACTGCACAAAAGGTGCTGCCTCTGCCTGGGGAACCGGAGTCTGGAACCATCCCACTTCCGCTGCTGCTACAACTATAGAAATTTCCCACGCTTCCCACCTTCTGATCTCCAGCCGGGACTCCGGAAGAGGAAGCCAGATGGCAGAGGAGCACGGGAAACAGAGTGTGCAAATCCCCAGCCCCAGCAGCCCCAGCAGCCCCAGCATAGAAGGACAGCTGTTTACAACCAGCACAGCAACCAAGCTGTCCTAGGTCAACAGTGCCACCTGATGGCCAGCACTGGAAACAACATGACCCACCATCTTTTTTCCTTTCTCTTAAGGTGAAAAGGAGAGATAGGTAACCTACACTTAGCTTTAAGGTCTGTCTTGGATTCAGGTCTGCCCCACATGCGTGCTCTGAGCCTCAGGCTGAAGGAGCAACAGCTACCGAGGATATGCTTTTCTATAGCGGGTCATGAGCGTGCAGGCCAGGGAGCCAAAGCACACGAGCGCATTCGAGGCGTCTGTTTGCGTCATAGTTGCTAATGTTCCATCGGCCACAGCAAGTCACAGGGCCAAGACTGATGTTTCACCCTTCACTGGACAGTCAGGCTGTGCTGCAGGATAGAGCATAACATGAGTGTGGCCAAAGTTAGGAGACAGGTAAGGGTCACCCAGGGAAGAGACCAGCGCGTGGTTCAGTGTTGCTGAAACCGACCCCGTGTACAACGGGCTCAAGCGGTCCAGCGTTTACTTGCAGTGAGGGAAGCGACGGAGTGTGCACAAGGGCCAGCCCGGTGCAGGGTGTCAGCGCCCCGTGGCCGGCGGGTCCATTCCACAGTGGACGCAGCACACCCCACCTCGTGCTGTGGCCAAAGGACCCCAGCCTTCCCCACAGGATCTGAAACGCTGAAAGCCGGAGGCATGGGTCATTGACGTGTGTGCTGAAGCTAAGCAAAGGAATACGCATCCAGCCTGGAAGGGAAAAAGATATTCCTCCATGTGGCAATAAGCCCAGGACAGGCTGCGAGACCTCTTCATCTCTCAGTAAGGGACTATTCCAGGCTCATGCCCGTTTTTACGTGGCCAAGCCAGAGTCAAAACACTGCAGGCAGGAAAGCGCCTTCCGCAAACCCCAACATCCTGGATGGGAAAATACATCCCACTCATCTCGTGCACGGCAAGGTCACGTGGCAGGAGAATTGTGACTAATAAGCCAATCTGCCACAGAGGGCAGAAAAAACTGGATCTCTGTCCTCTCTCCATTCCTACCCCCGAGTACCAAGACCAGCAGAGAACGCTCACCAAGCAGGGACGGCTGAAATTAATTGATTATTAATGGCACGGCGTGACGCGAGCCATACACTGAATGCAGCGGTTAAACGTGGGCTTTAGATGCCCAAGGATCTGAGTGTAATGTAAAACAGCAGAGCCGCTTTAAAAAACTTCGTAGTTTCTTATCAGGATAAACATAACATTATCATTAAACCCAGCAATTCCACTCCTAGGAATTAACCCAAAAGAAATGAAAACAGACATCCTCACAAATGTCCGTAGCGGAATTATTCCAAACAGCCAGGACATGGAAATAATCCAAACGTGTATCAGTTAGTAAACGAATAATGAAAACGCGGTGTACCCACCAAATGAGCGACGTACTGATACACACGGCAACACAAACATCCCTCTGGTGAGATGACAGAAGCCACATGAAAAGGCCACATATTGTACGATTCCGTTCATGGGAACTCTCCAGGAGAAAGTAAATTTATAGAAACGCGCAGTAGATTAGTGGGGTGCCTGGGGCTAGAGACGGGAATGAAGACTGAATTCAAATGAGTACAAGGGAACTTTTGGGGTGATGGAAATTTCTAAAACCGGATTGTCGCGATGGTTGCACAACTTTTAAAAGTCTAAAAATCATTGAAACATACGTAGAAATGAACATTCAAATGAGTGAATTTTGATAAAGAGGATCTGGGTTCAAATCCGGGCTCTACCACTTAGAGCTATGTCCCCTGGAGTAAGTCATGTAGTGAGTGACGTAACCTCTGTGAGCCTCTGTAAAATGGGGACAAAACAGAGGACAGTTGAAGGACTAGCGAGGTGACGTGTGTCCCGCCCTGGGCACAGGGCCTGTGGTGTCTGAGAAGCTGTCGTGAGCTCGCCGGCACCCGTGCTTTTAGGGAGAGCACGCCCACCCAAGTGCATCCCAAGTCCAAGGTCTAAGCCCCATTTATACTTAAGTTGCCGGTTCCCAGACATCCTTGGAAATGTGTCAATCTCTGCCTTGTCCTCACATCCCTGGTACAGGAATTACTCGGCCTATTTCTGGGCCAGATATAAAAGAATGTCAACCTCGCCCGCATCGCAGCCCCAGAGACAAAGGCTTTTCGAGGGTGCTATACTGAACCAAAAGAGCCTCTGACCAACACGTGCATTTCCTCTCCGCTTCTTATTTTACCTTTTTTTTTTTTTTTAATGAAAAGAATAAATAAATAACCTTGGCTTAGCGAGCGTGGGCCACCAGGAGCTGGCAAACCTGAAGGAAGCGGCTGGAACCAGCTCAGCCTTCCCAGTGACCCTTGGTGACTGACGGAGCAGCGCCGAGAAGGTGATTCACTTCCATGACAGCCTCCTGATGAGGGCTCCAACCAGCCGGAGGGCTGGTCAGCTCGCAGCCTCACGGAAGACGCAGTAACAGTCATAAGTCAGAGGGCACGCGGGTGTGAGTGTGCACAGGGAGCCAGAGGTCTCAGGCAACAGAAACGTGACGCGATGACTGCGGTGTGGCTCAAGATTTATCACCAACGCGGTGAAAGGTACAGGTGCGTCAGGGAAACGGGCTGTGCCTGCAGCCTCGGGAGCCAGTCCTTGGGGAGCCGGTCCTAGGGGAGCTGGTCCTCAGCCAGCTGAGGCTCTCTGGGCGGTGGGGATGGGGGAGCCCGCTTTCCCCGGCGAAATAAACCGTGGTGTCCCCCAGGTTGAATGTGGAAAATAAGGACCATTCTGAGAGCGAGGGACTGAGTGTCCGCCTTCCCCACTCCATCCGCCCTTGAAACCGGATGCTTCGTCCTCTGATACAATGCGAAATATGAACAAAGAAATGAATTCTGAGCTCGCGTCCCCTCCTGAAATAATACCAACTTTAAGGCATTGCCGTGACGGTGAGGGTTAAAGGGACAGACTTGAAAATAAATAAACAAAGCTCGCATGTGCCTGCTTTTAGTGAGAGTTTCTTGTATATTTGTACATATCATATAGTCTATGTGAAATATATGTAAAAAGTACATATTACATAGTATATTATACATACAATATGTTATAGAGTACTACTTACTATCTCTTTGGACCTTAAAATTCCCTCGACCTTCTCCCTAGTTTCTCTCCATGCCAAACGAGGGGCGACAAGGGTCCCAGAGTGGGCAGGATGAGCAGCTGGAGGCAGCTCTGTGGACCCTCACTTCCCCCACACTGCTCTGTGCCCTTCCGACCCTTTCCCGAGAAGGTGTTGATAGTAAGAAATTTCCACTCTTATTTATAAAATGTAAATACATTCCAGATACCATGCCAAGAATCGCTAAATTGTATCTCGCTTATTCCTCCCCTAAAACTACCCCGGAGTATACAATGTTTTTCACGGTCATCTTCCCACAGTAAGAGCATCAAGGCTCTGGCATATCGGGGCGCTTGCCCAAGGTCACGAGGTTGATGAGGAGCAAAACCTGAGCTGTAGTAGATGCAAGAGTCCACTGCCAGCTGCGGTGTCCAGCCACCGGATCCCAGGTGTCACTTCCTTCCGCTAGATCTAGGGGAAGAAATGTAGAATTTTCCTGTGACATTTCCCTTCTGAACTATTTTTGTCTGTAGTAAAAGAGATTTCTAATCTGGGCTTTCGTACGTGGGTTACATTGCAATTAAACTCTCTTCCTTTGGAGGGGAAAAAAAGAAAATCGTGAAAACTGAGCCTGAAAAAGACATGACGAGCACGCAGGCCGCGAAGATAGAGTTGAAGCCTTCGAAGATGGAAAGTACATAAGTAGCAGCCTGGGTCCCTAAAAATGTACGTTTCTCCCATCCAGGTTCTTCGAAGCCCCAGATGCAGTAGCAGAGATGTCGCCTGTCCTGTCTGCCCACATCAGTGGCAGAGTGCCTAGCACCTAGTAGGTGCTCGGGAAATATTTGATGAGTGAATCGATGAGCAAACTAAGACTCACAGAAGTAGGGCGTATAGGGTAAAGAACAGGACCTCGGTGCGAGCCCAGCTCTGCTGTTTACTAGCCATGTCATCCCTAAGCTTCGTCTACGAAATGGATCCAACAGTGGAACCTGTCTCCTGGAGCTCGGGGGAGGATTAGGTGGGATAAGGGAGGGATAGGGGCTTCTGGAAGGATCTACGTAAAGAAGTCAGCAGTCATTATTTCTCCGCGGGAGTACTGGAGATGCGTATTTGCATCTGACAGTGACACCCATTGTTTTCAATTCTTTCCTTCTCTCTTCTTCTGGAATGGAATCCCTCCTTCCTGCGAGAAACCTACTGCTCACTGACCTGACCAATCGCAGTACTTCATTCGTGACCGTGGGGACTGGCGCAAGGATGCCCACGTGATGCACACCCAACTGACCAAGTCCCTCCCTGAGGCTTGCCAGCCTGACCTTCGAGAAAAGACTTAATTTCAAGTAGGCTCATTGGATGGATAGGGATTAGCCTGGGATAGCGAGTGTCCACCTCTCCCCCTGCTGGAGAAGGCCCATTGGAGAAATGGAGAGAGAGAGAGAGAGAGAGACAGAGAGAGACAGAGAGAGACAGAGAGAGACAGAGAGAGACAGAGAGAGAGAGAGAGAGAAAGAGAGAGGTTCATACCCTGCCAGGGCTGCCCAAGCCCTGGATACGGGGCCCTTCATTCCTGGACCATCCTTGGTGTCTGAGCCTGACATAGTCTCTTGAATCTCTGCAGCCAGTTTGAGCCCTGACACTTAGAGCTGAATGAACTCTGACTTTTACACTTCTGTTCTGTTCCCCTCCCTTGTCTACATTTTCCACAATGAGCCTGTATCACATGTAGAACACTTTTCAGATTTAAAGAAAAGAAGAAGAAAAAGGAACGGCAGCTCAGCATTCACCTGCACAGTGCTGGCTCGCGGCTGCTTTTCCTCCAAGGCGGGGCCGAGCCCGCCCGGTCTGGGGGAATCTGCGTTTTGCCTCCAGCTCTGAGATTCTGCTGGTCCCTTTGAGGTCTCCAGCCTGACTCACTGCTTCCAGACGAAAGACTTTACTCCCCCAAATCAAGAACACTGCCAAATACACCTTTTCCAGCAGCCCCACTGGTCCCCGCTTTAAAGTGATAATTAATATAAAGTTGGGTGTCTTTTTCCCTCTGGGAAAAAAAAAAATTCTTTAACGGCAGGAAGTGGAGCAGAGTGTGGGTGGATTTAACGAGGAGGTAAGGACGCTTATGTAAGTGGCATTATTATATGCGATTATATCACCAGGGTAAGAGAAACGCATTCCTATTCGGGTGTTATATCAATCATTAAGTCTGGGGCTCACGTGACATAAATGATGTAGAGATGCCATGTTCTCTCTCCCTCACCCAACCCGAGGAATATTCACACGTATTCAGCCTCACCATCTTCCCAGTTCCATTCCAAGCTCCTCTCGTGTATTAAATCCTCATAGCCACTTCACAAGGCGAGTGTCGTCATCATCCCCATTTTACAGATGGGGAGACTGAGTTACAGAGAGACTCGCCCAAGATCCCACCGCCGAAAACCGGGAGAGCTGAGATGCCACCTCACGCCATGCAGCTCCCCACGTCCATGTTCCAAGCCAACGGCGAAGCTGTGTCACGAAACCACAAGTCAACCAGTCAGATCTCTGTTTGGTCAAACACACTCTAAATTAGTCGGTGACGGGGGTGGGGAGGAGCCGGTTCTAGATCAGACGGTCCTCAGACACTCCCTCCACGTCTGGTAAAATCCATCTAGCTACGTTCCTGTGATTTAGCGTCACTTTATCTTATGAATTCTTGTATGTTACAAGAGAAAATATTATCTACCTTCTTGAACCAATAGAGATGTTTAGGCCCAAAAAGTTTACATGACTTGCCCAGAGATGCCCTAATCACCCACCCTTCCTGCCAGCCCATCCTCACAGCTGTCGAAATAAACATTTTGATACCCAAATGGATCTTACAATCTGTTCAAAATCCTCTGATGATGCGCAACAACCTTGCCAGTTCTCAACCTTTGCTTTCCCCAGTAGGACGCACACGACAGGTCACGTTCACATGAGCGACGTCCTCGTTGGGTGTACGGTGGGGGAGGAAGGGCTGTAATTCCCCACGTACCAATCCCATCTCTTTCTCTTCTGCTCAGAGAAGCACAGTCATATGCAAACACAGAGAGGGACATTATCATGGACGTGCGTATGCATTTATTCTGTTTTCACTAAGCAAACTTTTGGGAAGCTTCCTTCCAGGAACCGTTATCATTTGTAAAATGCCCCCACCGGATGCTGTGAACTGAGGCTGACACTCTGACACAGAACCTAGCAGGTGCTCAGTAAACATGGGTTGAATCAGTAAAGGCATGCACAGCAGAAAAAGGGAGAGGCTGGAGTCTAGCAGGCTGCTGACTGTGGCCTACAGATGGTGAGGACTTCTCGAGTTTATGAAGGGCCCAGGGGTCAGGTGCTGAGTTCGCAGGACCCAGGGGAATCGAGGCTTAGGACAGCATCTCCCAAACTGCAGTCACTCAAGGACCGCCGTCTCTAAGCGTGGCGTGCCACGTCTGAGTTTCACCTATACTGTTAATGACTTCCCAGACTTAGGCTAAAGCAACTCTCAGTTCTAAAAAATTGAACGCATTTATTCAAAATGGAAGCTTTATGAAACTCCTGTAAATGGAAAACCAAAATCATTTGTCAGAAGTTGTAGGCAACGATAAAAAATAAATAAACGAAGGCCTCCCAAAAAAATCAAATTTTAGCTAGAATTCTCTGCTGAAAGCTCTGTGTTTTGGGGCCAGAGTGATCTTTCTAAAATCATAAATTATAACCCTTCACTCCCCTGCTTAAGCCCTCTAAAGACTTCTACGGGGCTTAGAACAAAATGCACAGTTCTTGCGTTTCCTGTGAGAGTCACAGGCTATTACCTCCCCCTCTGAAGCCCACGGCGCTCCGCCCTGGTGCTGTGTTTCAGACACCCCAACCCACTCTACCTCACCCCTTCGGTGCCCCCACAAGCCCTCCTGCCCCAGGGCCTTTGCACACACCACTAGTCACTCTGCCGACATGCCCGTTCACTCCCTCGCTCCACTCAGTCCCCAAACACCACCTTCGTAGGGTGACCGACTCGTCCCAGCTGGCCCAGGACTGTCCCGGTTTTAAAAGTGAGAAAGCCCTGTGCTGTGAACCCCCTCAGTCCCCAGCAAACGGACAGCTGCCCCTACAAAGCCCATCACTCTCCACCACGTCATCTTGCTTTGCTCTTCCTCATCGTACTACACGTTCATGTCTTTGCTTTTTGTTTCCTTTCTCCTTCACCAGAAGTTGAGTCCCACGAGGACAGGTGGTTTGGGATATTTTGTTCATGGCTGTATCCTCGGCACCAGAAACAGTGCCTGGCACACAACTGGCATTCAATTAATATCTTTTGACCAAAATATCAAAGGAATGACCCTCACGTCCTCTTTAACTTATTGCCCACAGTCTTGTCGTCTCTACCGTTTGGCTGCAGTGAATAAAGCTTTCTCCAGGTTTAGAATTACGTCCCTGGGCTGGGTGACCAGAAAGCGGCTTATCGTGCCAATGAAAATGCCGTGTTTAAGGTTTTGACACTCATTGTGAAACTGTCTTCCAAAAGGGTCAAAGCCCCGTTTCCCACTGCGTCCAGGGTCCCTGTGTTCACCTGACTCCACCCGCCAAACTGGCGTTATCCTAATTAAATTCCTTACTAGGTGGAAAGGAAGCGTTTGTTGTTGTAATTTGCATTTCTTAGACTCCTAGTTAGGCTGATCGGTTCCCATGTGCTTAGCTAATTGCATTTCATCTTCTCCAATTGTCTGTTCACACCCTTTTGCTTGTTCTTCCACCCAGTTGCAGGATTTGTCTGATTGATTTCTTTGAGGTCTTTGAGAAATAAAGATATTAGCCCTTCCCTCTCATACAGTAAAGGCTCAGTTCTTTGCATTTTCCGATCCCTGCATTAGATTGTGTCATTTCATATTTCTTTATTCCCTTCTCACATGTTCGCACCCCATTTTGCATTTCTCTTTTCACTTTCACTCTGTTTCAGATTTCTTTTTTCATTGTGAATTACTGAACATATACTTAGAGAACGCGTCTAAAGGCTTCTCATCTCACTCCGAAAACAGATACGTTTCTTACAATCATCTCCAAGGCCCTCCACGATCTGCCCCCTCCCCCCGCATTACGCCCTCTGACCTCAGCCCCGCCATCCTGCCCCTGGATCCCTCAGCGCCAGACGCCCTGGCTGCCCTGCCGATCGTTGACACACCAGCCAGGATGTCACCTCAGGATCTTTGCACATGCTTTTGCCGCTGCCTGGAAGGCTCTCTCCCCGGTGTCTGGGTGACTCCCTCCCTCACTTGCTTCGGGTCCTCCATGTCATCTCAGTGGGTCCTTCCCTGGCCACCTTGAGTTTCAGTCCCCGTGGCAGACAGAATAATGTCCCCCCTGCAAAGATGGCCACATCCGAATCCCCAACACCTGTGAATATGTTACCTCGCATCACACAGGGGAGGTTGCGGCTGTCACGGAGGTGATTCAGTGACAGACTTGGAGGTGAGGGGGCTGCCTGGGGGTTCCGACTGAACCACGGGGTCCTCATAGAAGGGAGGCAGGAAGCTCAGAGTCAGAGGAGGAGGCGTGACAACGAAGCAGGGGTGGGAGCGATGCGGGGCCAGGAACCGAGGGCCGGGGTGGCCTTCGGCGGCGAGGTGATGGTTCTCCCCGAGGGCCTCCAGGGGCCCTGCCGATCCACGTGCGCCTCTGACCTCCACAGCCCGAAAGTGACAAACACAGATTGTTTCAAGCCTCTGCACTTGTATGATTACTGACAGCAGCCACAGGAACTAAGTCTTCAGCACCTGCCGTCTGCCTCCCTCTTGGCCTCTTCTGAGCACTCATCGCTAAGTTCCTATAATTTTACGTACGTTTCTTTTTTTACTTTTGCCTCCCCGGTAGAACCTAAACTCCACAAGGACAGTTAGTTGTTGTCTGTTTTGTTCACTGCTGCATCCCCAGCCTGGCGCGCATCAGGAATTCAGTAAGCGTTCGATGAACGCATGGATGCGGGAATGAGCGTGAAGGAACACTTTGTTCTCCTGACAAACAGAATAACCTCGTGGTCCGCTGAGGCTGCTGGAAGGTCATCGCATCCAAAGGGCCACTCTGGGTAGAAGAAGGTCTTAGCAAAGGCACCAGGCACTGGGGGAAGATGAGTCTGATATTCGGGGGGACTCCCCAGTTTGCTCCATCCCTCATGCTCCAACACAGGTGCAGGATGCACCTCTGCACTCAAGGGGCAGACAGTACAATGTAGTTAGTGGTCAAAAGCCTGAGCTCCAGACTCAGGCTCTCTGGGTTCATATTCTAGCTCAGCGCTGTCCAAGAATTATACTGCAGAGCTCTTCTGTCGGTTTAAATGTTCTAGTAGCCATGATTTAAAAGTGTTGTTGAAATAAAACACGCAGAAGAAAACATAGGCAATAAACTTGTGAACCTTGGTCTCAGATGGGTCTTTGTAAACTTAGCCTCGAAGGCAAGGAAAATAAAAACAAAAATACATAGATGGGACTACATCCAACTAAAAGGCTTCTGACAGCAAAAGAAACCATCGACAAAAGCAAAAAGCAACCAGCTGAACGAGAGAAGTTACTTGTAAACGATACCGCCAAGAAGGAGCTAATATCCAAAAATATGTAAAAAACTCATACAACTCAACAACGACAACAACAAATCGATTAGAAAATGGACAAGAGGACCTGAATAGACACCTTTCCGAGGAAGCCATACAGATGGCCAACAGACAGATGAAAAAATGCTCAACATCACTAGCTCTAAGCAAAATGCAAATCAAAACCACAATGAGATACCTCCTCACGCCTGCTAGAATGGCTGCTATCAGTAAGGTAAGAAAGAAGAAGAGCCAGAGAGGATGTGGAGGAAAGAAAACCCTTGTACGCTGCTGGCAGGAATGGAAACAGGTGCAGCCACTATGGAAAACAGTATGGAGTTTCCTCAAAAAAATTAAGAATTACCATATGACCCAGCAATCCCTCTTCTGGGTATTTATCAAAAAAAATTTAAAAACGCTTATTCATAAATATACCCACTGCATGTTCATTGCAGCATTATTTACAGTGGCCAAGATGTGGAAACAACCCAAGTGTCCTTCGACGGATGATTGGATAAAGAAGATATACTACCCAGCCATAAAAAAAGATGAAATACGGCCATTTGTGACAACACGGATGGATCTTGACAGTTTCATGTGAAATGAAACAAGTCAGCTGGGACAAGAACCTGTGATTTCACTCATATGTGGGATGTGAAACAAATAGCAACAAACAAACAAGCGAAACAAACAGGGAGCAAACTCACAGATACAGACAACAGAATGATGGTCACCAGAGGGGAAAAGGGGTGGAGGGAGGACGAAGGGGGTTCAGGGGGTCAAACTATGGTGACACGGTGACGGAGGGAGGTGACTCGGGTGGCGAGCACACAACAGAGTATGCAGATGTCGTATTATCAAGTCGTACACCTGAAATGTTATAATGTTATGAAACCAGTGTTATCCCAATACATTTAATTTTTTAAAAATGAAAAATGAAAGTATTGTTAAAAGCTGAAAACGACTTTAATAATATGTTTTATTTGGCTTAGCATATCCAAGACATTATAATTTCAACATGTAATCAATATAAAAAAAAATTATTGAGATGTTTTACTTTCTTTCTTCTATACAATAAGTCCTCAAATGCCCCTGGATATTCTATAACAGTTTAATTTGGACATTCAATTTTCAACAGTTAAAGTGAAATAGAATCCCACTGGAACAATCAAGTTGTTTTCACAGAAAACACTTTACACTGCTTTGGTTTCTAAATTAAATATAAATTAGTTAAAGTTAAATACAATTTAAAATCCACTCCCTTCCTCGCGCTAGGCACATTTGCAGTGCTCAGTGGCCAGCGTCTGGGACAACGTAGCTCCACAGCGCGAACACTCGTGGGCTGCGTGACCTTGGGCACGTTATTGAGGCTCTTGAACCTTCCTCTATCGTCTACAGAACAGATGATGACAACAGTAGCTATTTTTGTGGTTAAATGAAATCTTGGGTGAAATGTAACTGATACCCACTAAATGCTTTATAAATTGTAGCTGCTGTCACTCCGGGCGCTTCCTCACCTTCCCAAGGGAGGAGCCCTGGTTGGAAGGAAGGGGGCCGAGCCGACAGGTATGGAACTCACACTTGGGCCAGCCTGAACTTCAGGTGTTCCATCTCAAACCTCCCAGCAAGC
>JAQQSQ010001978.1:0-11596 GCA_028627145.1 Eidolon dupreanum
ACCACTGGAAACAATGAAGACGATTCTCTCACATTCTGCTTCTGGTGGTAAGCAGTTCTAGATTCGAGCGGCTCAACCCTTTTCTTAAGGATCCAAGATCTTTTTCATGTTCATACCTTAGCCTATTGGCTTTTAAATTGCTGACTCACAGTTACAAGATGGCTTCCGCTGCTCCAGCCATCACACCCCTGTGAGAATGGTTTCCGGAACAGGTGTCTGCGTGGGTGGCCAGGGCAACGAAGGATGGCTCCTTCTATGCCCCTCTGTTTTGATCGTCGAGGAGAGTCTCTGTCAGGAGTCCACCCCCCTCACAGACTGCTCTTTACTTCTCGTCGGTCAGAACAAGAAGGCCTCCGGCCGTCGGGGAGGCTGGAAAAATGAATATCTGACCTTTCAGACTTTACTCTGAACAAAAAAGAGGCCATATACTGGACAAGCTCAGGGGTGGCCAGCATGGCAGGCCTCGCTAACTGGGTGACCCAAAGGGTGCCCACACGGGATGGTTGGATTGCAAATTCCTAGCTGGGCAGGCCGCGGTGGCTAGATGGGTTTCGGGCCCAGAGCTTCCTCAGCGAAGGTCAAGCTTTACCTTCCGCATCTAACACACCTCTGCAATGTCGGCGTGGTCCTTGCCCAGACCCACCCGCAGGCGCCCGCCCCAGAGCGGGAGGCCACAGGGCCTCTCGCTGCCATCTCGTCCCCCGCCCGCCTTCCCCACGAGCCGTAATGTGGGTTATTAACCACCCGTACCCTCCCCTTTAGAGAAGTATGCGTTTCTCCCTTCTGCTCCTTGCCCAACCCCAGACGTTGTGTGACTGTGTGTGGCACCGAGCCCCTGCGGGGGCCTCGGCTGGGGACCCGGGACGTGGGCACCCAGCCACGTGCCGCCCGTCAGGGAGGCTACACGGACGCAGGGATGGTGTGGCCTCTCAGTCCATCGACACAAGCTGAAGGTGAGGACAGCGCGGTGTGAACGGGAGGACAGCGCGGTGTGGATGGGAGGACAGCGCGGTGTGGACGGGAGGACAGTGCGGTGTAGACGGGAGGACGGTGCGGTGTGGACGGGAGGACGGCACAGTTCGGCGTTAGGGAGAGCGTGTTCACATAACTCCATCACGCTGTGCTGTGTGGCTGTCGCGTTCACTGGTTGCTGTCGTCCGTCTCTCTCTGTGCCCTGGTTGCAGGTGAAACTCCGTCCCAGGGACGTGTGTGCAGAGGGTGACATGGCCCGTGGTGGGCTTGGCACTGTGCATGGTTTTGGGCATCCCCTGGAGCCCGGGAGTGTCCCCGTGGTTGAGGGGGACGACTCAGGCCACCGGTTTAGAAATAAGATGTAGGTGAATATTAATGTAATCTCGAGACACCCAAGGCTTTCATAGGAAATCGAGGAAAATATTAAGTGTTAACTGTATAAAGAAAAAGGTTTTCTGCATGTCCAAAGCAACACTCAAACATTTAAAGACAAAGGAAAGCTAGAGAACTATTTGCGTTATGTACACCAGATAAAGAGTTAAAACCTTCTACATACAAACAGCTCTTTGAAATCCATTAGGAAAAGGTGAATATCACATGGGCAAAGAAACAAGTGAGACATTTTTAAAAAACATATATATATACATATAGACATCCGAAAGCATACAAAAACGTTCAGTGCTGGTTCAGTTCTAAGTGGAGCCATGATCCTTCTGAGGCTCGGTCTGGTTCTCTGTGTCAGAAGCCCTTGGCGTGGCCAGAACTCGTTGACCCAGAACTCTCACTTCTAGGAATTTATCCTAAGAAAACAATTATGGACACACAAATAGATCGTGGGGTGGCTCTCTTGGATAAGAAACTTGACCTTCAGGTCAAGATTCCCCTTGACCCCCAGCCCTCAAGCTGAGGCCACGCTTCTCAGGCACCCCGGCCAAGGATCGAGCAAGGTGCAAGGGTACGGCCAATTTCCCTCATTCTCGGGACCTCTTTCCTGGAACACTTTGTTCCAGAAGTCCCCGTCGGTCTGGCGGAAACTTAGCCAGACCCGCGTGGTGGCCCGAGGGTCTCTGTGGCCAAGCCTGCACCCCCATATCTTCCCCCTAAACCTCTGCTCTCCTGACTCCATGTCTGCTTCTACATCGTAGCTGTAAAGATGCAACTGTAATGGCTACTTCTTACTGAGCTAAGCCCTCACTTAGTTCTTACAATCCGCCTGCGGGTTAGGGACTTTTTTTTTGTTATTAACCCCACGTTATGGATGTAAAGTGATAATTTCGATGTCGTGTTCCTACTAAGTGGAGACGTCCACAGTGCTCGCTCTAAATCACTGAGCCGTTCTGACTGGGGAGCAATGGCTGCTTACCAGTCACATAAGTGTCCCTTTTAATGAAACATTCTTTCCGACTTTCCTCTGATTTTCTATGTGAATTCCCAGAATTATACTTGTGTAAACGCATTTGATGTTTAAGAGGACCGCTTGTCACTCCCCGGCACCCAAGTAATTCACAAAAGTTATTTAACACGCAGACCCCTGACTTCTCTTTGAAACCCCTACCGACCCCTTTCCCGACTCTGAGTGATATTTTCAGAGTCGGTTTCGAGCAAATGATGACTTAATTAATTATTGATATTTTGTTATGTCTCTGACGTGCCAGGCACTGAGCTAAGAGCAAGTGTTACAGGGATTAGCAACGCAAACAGTCCCACAGTCACTGAGTGTGTATTTCAGAGGGAGACGGAAGCTACGACAAATAATTATACAAAAAAGGTTAAGCGCAAATAAAGATAAGTGCTATAAAGAAATAAAGCAGGGTGATTTTCTAGGCAGTGATTGAGGGTGGTCAGGGAGGGTCTCTTTCAGGAGGTGATGCTCCAGGGCGGCTAGTGAACAGGCTGACCGCAAGTCAGCCATGGAAAGGTCAGGGGGAAGGGCACGCCAGCCGGACAGAGAGCAAGGACAAAGGTCCTGAGGCAGGAACAGAAAGAGAGGCCAGCAGGGAGACAGCTGGGATATCCATGGAAGGAGGAGCTGGGGTCGTATTACGTGGGAGGAGTTTGGGTTTCACCCTAAGAGAAATGGGGAGTCATTGGACAGTTTGAAGTGGGGTGGTGACATGCTCTGTTTTAAAGAAGTACTTTTGGTTGCCCTCCAGAGGATAACTAAGGGGGCAGAACAGGGGCAGGGGTCGGCAGTTCCTCAGCAACTTAAAACGTGGAACTGTCACATGACCCCGCGGTGCCACTCCTAGAGCTGAAACCGGGTCATTCAAACAATAACCCGCACTGCAGAGCTCACGGCAGCATTATTCGCAGTCGCCACGAGACGGAAGCCACTCAGATGTCTGCCACCAAATAAATAAACGAGATGTGAGGTGCTGAGTGAAAGGAGGCACGCAGGAGAGGCCGCCCGTTGGATAAGCGCATCCGTAGGGGGTGTCCTGAGTGGGGAATCCATCGAGACAGGAAGCAGATTCGTGGACGAGGGGCGGCGGGTGGGTGTGGACTGCTTCGTGGTGTGAGGCTTTCACTCAGGGGGATGACAAAGCTTTGAGACCAGGCGGTGGCGAAGGCTGCACCACGCCGTGACCACGGGTAAGGCTGCTGAACCGTAAACTTCACATCGCTTGAAACGGTGAATTGCACGTTGTATGTATTTAATAATCATTGAATCACCCAAGGGCTTGTTAAGAATGCAGCTTCCTGGGTCTCTTCTCTAGAGATTATGACTCTGCAGGTCTTGGGGGATCCCAGGGATCTGCCATTAGCATTAAAAAAAAAGTGGATGCGGGAGACCTGGTAAGGTGAGGGGTGGCTTGGGCTCGGATGGTGACAGTGGAGGTTAGGTTTAGAGGTTAGAGGCAGGCATGGGGCATACTCTGGAGGCAGAGTTCAAAAAGCATGCACGCGGCTGGAATGTGGGCATGCGGTGAGAGAGGAATCTAAGATGGTCCCTAGGTTGTCAGCTTGGGCATCTGGTTAGACAAGGGTGCCGTGTATTGGGCTGGGAGATTCTAGGGGAGCAATAACGTTTGGAGAAAATGAAGAGTTTTGTGCCTACTTTGGTAAAATAATGCCGCTTCTTGGAGGGGGTGCCCAATGCCGAGACGGCCGGATGCTGACTTTAGGCCCTTTGTTCTCCCTTCCTTTGATGATGGCAGGCTGGTTTTATTGGGAGTGGCAAAGCGCCCAGAAAGATAGCGACATTTCTGCCTGCTTAGGACACGAGCTCTGTAGCCACGAAGTAAACACAGATAACCTTGACCTTGAGGTTTGAAGTTGAACGCTAAAGCTGTAAGAAGGAGCCCGAATCCCAGAGAGCTTCATGGAGCTGCCACATGAATTCTAGTCTTTTATGTCAGAGAATAAACCTAAATTGTTTGATCCACAGTAACTGGATCTCTGTTCCTAGTAGCTGAATACAATTCCTATCTGATACGGTTCCTATTCTAGAAAAAAAAAACAAAAACGAAGACAACTTCCCTGTAATTTCCAAAGTTAACACCTTAGTTCTCATCCTCCTCTAAGAAGTTGCCTAGAAATAACCGTTGATCCATGGTATATAAGCCCACTGCCTTGGTGGGAGTCAGCCTTTGGCCTCACCCTTCCCAACCAACCTGTGTCAGCCATATAAAATGGGCAATGGCATTTTTAACATGTCATTTTGGGGTGACGTCTGGAATTTTGACGTTTTAAGCATCACGCCTTGGGCGTTAGCTAAAGGCGATAGATAATATTGATGAGAGGGGATTGTGATTCTCTGGGGGCCAAGGATGACACTGTGTTCTGTCCCACAGCTGAGGATATAAATCCTCGGTGCACATGGAAACATTGTGGGCTCTCTAGATCCATCCCTTACGCCCACAGCAGAGAGCCTGGTGGGGACCAGACACTGAGTCCCTTGTTTTATTGAAGCTCTAAAGACAGCCATTTAAAAAGTTACAAGCAATACATGTAACCATTTTTATGGAGAACAGCCAAGAAGCTGTCGATACTGGTTACTCTGAGCAGTGGGAAGGAGGAAGGGAGGGAGGCGGGGGAGACTTTTACCTTCTAGATGACGCCTTCAAGATGTTTTATTTTTTTCACATTGAGCCGTCAAGAGAAGCACTCACAGACTGTGAGGGTTCAAAGCCCGTTTCACTATCTCCGGGCTTAGTGTCGGTGGGAAAGTTTATTAATCTGACACTTATGTAGCCATTGGTACGTGCCAGGCACTGTTCTGAGCAGTCTAGAAACTGTAACTCATTAACTCTCAGAACGACCCCGGGGGTAGGACCGGTTGTCATCCTCACGTTACAGACGAGGACACCGAGGGGCATGAGGGTTTACTGACCTTGCCCGAAGATGCTCAGCTCGTCACAATGGCTGGAGCTGGATTCCGTTCCCAGCATCCCAACCCCGGTCGCCGGGACGAGGTGTCGAACCCGTCTGCACCCACTTCTGTCTCAGACAAACACAGTGACAGCAAGGCCTGCCTCAGAGCGTGGTTACGATGCTTCAGTGATGTCCCCTCCTGCATCGTGTCAGGCTCGGTCTCCGGTGACTGAGGGTGAGCATATGTTAGTTCCAAGATTAGAATCTGAAACGTTGTGGCTTCTGTCCTGGTCCCTGTCCCCTCTCCGATCCTTCGCTCTGGAAGATGCAGGTGCCACGTGCTGAGTAACCCTACAGAGGGGCCCACGTGGCACGTGGCTGAGGGTCTTGCAGCCAGGGGGAGGGGCGAGGGACAGATCCTTTGGCCCCGCCGAGCCTTCGGATGGCTGCAGCCTGATGACAGCGTCACAGGAGACTTTGACCCAGAAGCGTCTCCCTGCTTATTGACCCTAGAAACTATGCGAGATGATAGGTGTTTGCTGTGTTAAGCTGCTGACTTTGGGGTGACTCGTTACACGTGGAGGTGCACCGATACAAGCTCCCACCCAGGAGATCCCCTGTCCTCTGGCCTCGGTCCGAGCCGGCTTGGCCCAGGCCCGCTGCGCACTGTGGGCCCCTCCACGCTCGTCCCAGGCCTTCCCTTCCCTTGTTCCCGGACCTTGTTCCTCTTCGTAATTTCTCATTTAGGAAGCGTGCGTTTGACACCCTAAGACAGAGCGAGTTGGTGCCAAATGTTTGCCGAGCTCCTGTGGTCAAGAACGTCTTTTTTCTGTCCTTCCTCACACTTGATTGTAAGATACCAGGGTCTAGGGTTTTAGGAGGAGGCTATGTTGTCACTTGTTTTAACGAATAGGGATCGTTCTCTTCCTAGTTCTCTCCGTGGCTACGGGAGAGCACGGGTCTTTGCCCGTGGCGTTTTGTTTCTGTTTTTGTCTTCTTGCTCTGAAAACTTTCAGGGGGCATTGTGGCTGGTGGCTGACAGCGCAGATTCCGGAACCAGGCTGCCTGGGCTCAGATCGTAGCCCCAACAGTTGCTGGCTGTGCGTGTGACTCTGGGAAATTCATTTAACCCCCGTGCCTCAGTTCCCTCATCTGTAAAGTGGGGTGATAACAGTGGCACCTACGCCACAGGTCTCCTGGGTGCTGCCCTGCACCCCCTGGCATGGCACCTTTGCAGGTGGCTCAGGGCCACAGACGTTTCTGAGGGACGGTCTAGAACAAGGGGCAGCCGGCTTCGTCTGTAAAGGAACGGAGAGTATTTTGGGCTTGCTGGGCCACGAGCCCTCCACCACGACCGCTCACCTCTGCCGCTGAGGTCTAAAAGCTGCCAGAGACAACATGGAAAGCACGGGCATGGCTGTGTTCCAATAAAACTTTATTTGCACGATGGCAGGCAGATTCGGCCCCCTGACCACAGGTTGCTGGCCCCAGACGGAGAAGACGCCGCCCCCTCTCTTTTGTGCTCTGTCTGGGAGACCCCTCGCGGAGGCGTAGAGATGCCCCCTAGTGGACGCCCTCAGACCGGAAAGTCTGACTACGTTACAACCTCGCCACGTGCTGTCCTACTGTCCTACTCTCCCTGGGTCCAATAGCGGGTTTTCATAGGTGGCCCTGGAGCGGAAAGGCCCTCTCCTTCCCCTTGGTGGACTCAGGCACATGTGGCTCGTCACGACGGCACTGGCCCGAGGTTGTCACCGTCCGTGCAGACCAGCAGGGACAGGGGTCCGCTGCAAGGTCTCTAAGAGCCAGTCGGGGGGCGGGGGGAGCCAGCTCTGGCCCTCTGCTCGGCTAAAGGAAGCAGAACTTCCTTCCTTGTCCTCTCTGCCTCGGGGGAGACCACGGCCAGGCGGTTCCAGGGGCCTCACAGGTCAAACGGTGGAGCGGTATCGGCTGAGTGCTCAGTGCGTCTCAGGCACCGGCCCACGCCCTTCAAACGCATGTGCCTTTACGGCTCCAACGTCGCTCTGCGTGAGGCGAGGTGTAGCGGTCAGCTTTGGCTGCGTAACAAACCTCCCCCGATCCGGAGCCCTAAAACAGCCAGCGTGCATTGTTTCTCACAGTTCTGCGGGTTCACTTGGCGTCCACTTTGATTCGCCTTGACAGCGGCCAGATGGCCCGGGATAGCCTCACTCATGTGCCCGGCGGTCGGTCTAACGTCGGCCAAGGTGGCAGCCACATGTCCCTCGTTGCTCAGCCACGATCGTTCACATGGTGGCGGTAGGTTCCCTCCAGCCTCTGCTTGCGTCACATTCGCTAATGTCCCATTGGTCAAAGCAAGTCACGGGGCTAAGACCAGCTTATGGATGGAAGTGGCCTGTTCGAGGTCTGGATTGGATACGGGGCGGGAGAGACTCTGGCAGCTGTCTCCCGCACGCTCATCATCCCCATTTTACCGCCGAGGAAGCGGGTGCTTAGAGAAGCTACGGAACTTGTCCAAAGTCACGGCAGCTGCCGCTGGGCAGAGCTCAGCCTCAGACCCAGGTCTGCATGTGGGTGAGTCTGCGCCTTAAGCCCCGCGCTGTGCGTTTCGTCTCCTTTCTCAGACCTGAGCCGTTGAGTCCCCCGTGCACTGGCCCCGAGGGGAGAGAGCCCCTCACTTCACCGGTCCCCTCCCGCACCCCAAGGACCGCTCAGTCGCAGAAACTTGCAGCTGCCCATCCAGCCAGACGGGCTTAGCGGCCCCTCCAGCTCTGAATCATCCTCCCGAGTCTGACTAATAGTTCAGCTAGGGCACTGGGTCCTGTACCCCGAGACAGTCTCAAGAGGTCACCTCCATGGAACGCGGAAAAGAGAGGGAAAGGAAAGATGGCAGTGGTCCTGGGCCACCACGGGCACGTAAGCGCCCAGCTGGGCGGCTGTCGTTAGACACCCGTGCGCCTGAGCTAGATCCGACTGCAGGGGAGTGGGGGCCAGGGACCAGCTACTCTAGCGCGTTTTCAACAGCGGGTAAAGGTGGCATGTTGACACGATGGTGATAAAGATGTGAGGCCCCAATGGAGTCGTCAAGCTGAGACTTAATTGCTTAATTACAGTTTCAGCTCTCCCAGAAATGAGGGCTTAAACCTGTCAATCACATGACTAGTTAGGTCATTCACCTATAAGGAAAGTAACTTCCTTTTTTTTTTTTTTGCCTGGTACGTCTCCCTCGTTCCTGTTCCCTTCTGCCTGTACCATCTCCAGCCTTGTCAGGCTCTTCGGGATCCCTTTCTATCTGCCAGATTGATGCTGCCTGACTCATGAATCGCTCACGAAAGCTGATCAGGCCTTTAACACGTAATCAGTTGAATTTTGTTTTTTAACAACGGGTAGGAAGACTAAGATGAAAGTCTCTCAGTCTCAGAAGCTGCGAAGACCTCGGGGTGCTCAGAGAAGCAGGCACAGGTGAGCACCTTTTCCTAATGCAGGTGCCGACACTGTCCAGCATCAGTTTGCTGGGACCCGCGCCCACTTCTAAACAGGTCTGAGCCCCCAGCATTTTTAAACGTAAGGTCTACTCCAAAAGAACACTTTTCGGTGACTCTGGGAACATGGGGCGAGCAGACAGATCTGGGGTAGGAACTGAAGGAATAAAAACCGAAACCCCGTTTAGATTTGCAGTCGAGCCAAGGCTCAGTCTCCCAGTGCTGGCCTTTAAAAGAAAAAAAAAAGGTTCTTTGTAAGAAGCAAATGTCCAGATTTGCATTTGAATGTGGTGCCAATCAGCGCTCACTAGCGGGAACTCAGCGAGTCAGCGCGGGCCGGGAGCTGCTCCTTAGTTTCTCAGGTTTGAGAGGTGTTCTGGAGGAGCTGATGTGTTTGGTGAGACCCCGCAATGGTTTACCACTGCTCCCCAGGGAGAGGCCGTGCTGCCCAGGAGTAATCTTCTCCTTTCTCGCGACTTCCGCTCCCATCTCTAGGCTCCTTCTCACGGCCTCGGGATGTCAGAGCTGGACGATGGTGGGATTTCTAGGTCAGGAGGTTACTTAAGGGAAACCGTGGCTTCCGAAGGGCAGGAACCCCAAACCGAGGACGTGGAGGAGAATCTGTGTCACGCATCGAAAGGCGGGAATATTGAAGGAGGGAGGGCAGGATGGGAACCCACAATGGGGCCGCCGCTTTGTAAGAGAAGAGAATTTCGGAGGAGATCAGGGCTCCTCCTGAAGGACCAGGAAACGGGCGGCCGGGTCCCGTTGTCTGGGAGAGACGACCAGGTCCCGGGGGGCACCGCTGGGAGACTTCGAGGCCCCAGTCCGCTCTGCCCTTGGGGGACACCCTGACAGCAGCTGGCACAGGGCAGGTGCTCAGTCACTCAGGTCAAAGGCCGGGGCTCGGAACTCGACGGCCCGAGGCTCACACTCCCGCTCCCCCGAGGGTCTGCCTTCCCGCCAGTCTCCTGGGGCGACTGCCGTGCCCGTGAACGTTTGGGACGGCTCGGCACGCCTGTCCCGTGTCTGATGGTCCGTGCTGGCCCTCGGGAGGTCATGCTCATTGAAGCGAGGGCCACTCCCACGCCTGGTGTGACGAGCACGGAGTGTGCGCTGGACACGGGCGTTTCCTCTTCCTCGTCTGTGACGGGACTTCCGTGGTGGTGCTCTTCGGGGGGACGGGGGTCCCCATGGCCAAGAAGTGGCCTTGTTGATTCAGACCAGCCACGTTCTCCTGTTGCTCTTGCTTGAAGGTTGGCTACGGCGTGGGCACACAGGCGACCGTGGCCTGGCAGCCCCGGGGGGAGAGTGCGCCGCGGCTTCTGGCAAAGGATTTCCTTGCTGATGGGAAGGTGACCGGGAGGAGAGAAACAGCCCGTGTGTCTGGAAGCCGTCACGAGAAAGTGCCGCCTGGAGCTGGGGCGGCCGCCTCGTGGCCATGGGGGGCCTCGCGGGTCAGGAGGGGCAGCACGGAAAAGCG
This sequence comes from Eidolon dupreanum, assembly GCA_028627145.1. Taxonomy (NCBI): domain Eukaryota; kingdom Metazoa; phylum Chordata; class Mammalia; order Chiroptera; family Pteropodidae; genus Eidolon; species Eidolon dupreanum. Next base: position 10,231 of record JAQQSQ010001978.1, read on the forward strand.
GGGGAAGCCGGGAAGCCGGTCTTCACGGACGTGCTTGAGCTGCGGGGTCAGCCGGCCGCGAAGCCGCCTCACGTTATCCTGTGCGGCATTAGCGTCTCCTCACAGAGCAAAGCCTCGTGCACCGGTAGGTTCTGTTCCTTGCCGCCGAGTTGCCCCCAAAAGAGAGAAGGAGACATAGGTGGGCTCTGGGGGCCTGAGCAGAGGCAAGGGGGGGCAGGGACAGCAAGGCCAGGAACCGGGGTGCTCTCCAAAGAGGGACCCCGTGGGGGGCCTGGGCTTCGGCACAGCACGGCGGCCAAGATCAAGGACTCGAGTGAGGATGTGTGGATTCAAGTTCCACGTCCACCGTTTGCCAGCTGTGTCTCCCGGGGCGGGTTAGTGAGCCTCAGTTTCCTTATCTGTAGTGCGGGGCCGTATCTGTCCCGCTCCGCGGGATTCAAGGCGGTCGAATTAGGGAGACGCAGCGGCGAGCGGTGCCCGCGGGCAGCACCCAGCCCATCGTAGGTGCTGCGTAAGCGTTAGCTGCAGGGCGGGGGATACGTAACCACCAGCTGCGTTTCCTCCTTCCTGTGTTACAACCCCCCCTTCGTCAAAATAAACAAATACATATGCTTTATACTTCGAGATAACTGTCGATGTGTATGCCGTCGTGTGTCACAGCCATCAGCATGACCTCCATGCCCACACCGCCGCAGCCCACGCGGGGCCTCCGGGTGGCCCTGCGACAGCCACGCCCACTTCTCCCCACCCCCGCCCTCTCCTGCAATTCCTCACGTTTCTATAACTGTGTCCTCTCAAGAATGTCCTATAACTGCAATCACACAGGACGAAAGCTTTGGGGACTGGCTTTTTGTTTTTCTCCTCCCAGGTCGCTGCATGTGTCAGTAGTTTGTTCCTTTTACTCGCTGAGTAATATTCCTCGCTGTGGCTCGTTCGTGGTCTGTCGAGCGGTCCGTCGGTAAAGGGTATTTGGGTCGTTTCCAGGTTTTTTGGCTGTCACGAACGAAGCTGCTGTAAACACTCATGTGGAGATATTTTTTGCGTGTGAACATAAATTTTCATTTCTCTGGGCTGAATGCCCAGCAGAGCGATTGCTGGGGTTGCAGAGTAGTTGCGTATTCGGAGTTTAAGGCGCTGCCAAGCCGTCCACCCCCCGGGTGGCGATGACACGGGCATCCTCACCAGCCGTGTATGTTTCTTCACGTCCTCGGTGTTATCGCTACTTTGCTTTTATTTGTTTGTTTTAGGTGACACCTTCCTGTGGTTTTAATTTCCGCCTCCCTCGTGGCTAACGATATTAAACATCTTTTCTGCTTATCTTTTGCCCATTTTCTAATCAGATTGTGGTTTTGTGGGTTTTTTTTTT
>JAQQSQ010001979.1:0-11596 GCA_028627145.1 Eidolon dupreanum
GAGAACGACAACGCGCCCGCGCTGCTGCCGCCCGGGGCTGGCGGCGGGGGCGGCGCGGTGAGCCAGCCGGTGGCGCGTTCTGTGGGTGCGGGCCACGTGGTGGCGAAGGTGCGCGCGGTGGACGCGGACTCGGGCTACAACGCGTGGCTGTCTTACGAGCTGCAGCCGGAGTCGGGGGGCGCGCGGAGCCCGTTCCGCGTGGGGCTGTACACGGGCGAGATCAGCACGACGCGCGCCCTGGACGAGGCGGACGCGCCGCGCCAGCGCCTGCTGGTGCTGGTGAAGGACCACGGCGAGCCGGCGCTGGCGGCCACCGCCACTGTGCTGCTATCACTGGTGGACAGTGGCCAGGTGCCGAAGACTCCCTCGCGGATGTCGGTGGGGGTCACGAGCACAGAGGCGGCGCTGGTGGATGTGAACGTGTATCTGATCATCGCCATCTGCGCGGTGTCCAGCCTGTTGGTGCTCACGCTGCTGCTGTACACGGCACTGCGGTGTTCGGCGCCGCCCACCGAGGGCGCGTGCGGGCCGCTGAAGCCCACTCTGGTGTGCTCCAGCGCGGTGGGAAGCTGGTCATGCTCGCAGCAGAGGCAACAGAGGGTATGTTCTGCGGAGGGCCCACCCAAGACCGACCTCATGGCCTTCAGCCCCAGTCTTCCTCCGGGTCTGGATAGAGAAGATGTAGGGGATCGGCAGGAGGCAGGATCAAATCATTCTGGGCAGGTGAGTAATATAGATATTCTCGCTTTTGAAGTTTAACTTAAATATTTTTAAAATTCAGATTATTTTGTAGAAAATCTAATGAAAACTGTGTATTTTTAGTATCTTTTAAAGAACAATGTCTGTTAGTGAAATGCGATATGATACGTATACCCAATTTTGATTATAAGATTTTTTTTTTAGCAATAAATGTCCTATTTCTTCTAATTTTTTTTAGAAAATGTTAAAAGAAGATACAAGAGTGACTTTCCTGTTATTGCTTTATTAGAAATAATTTCTAATTGTCACTGATTTACTCATGTCACTTCATTTACTCTAATTCTTAGTAATGTAGATAATTACTATAGGTTCTCATCTTCCTTGTCAACCTTTTGCCTTTATATTTTCATATTATTAGGTCCCTTGACTATTTTCACTTCAGTCTTTTATTAAAGATAGAACACGGTCTTCATTAAGTCTGAAAGGATTTACCTTTCTTTTTCTGTGTTCTTAAATGTTTGTCATATGTATAATGTCCATTAGATAACCACATCTGAAGATTCTAGTAAAGATTGTTTACCTCTAGGTCGTTTTTCTAATTCAGTGATTGTTAGCTACATGTGGGTTGGTGGAGTCACTGACTTCTTTGAGAATCTGACAAGTCATATGTGGCCATTCTCTCCTTAAAATCACACAGCATACCAGTTATCATAATTTTCAAGGTTCTCATTTTTGGACTTCTGTATAATCTTTTGTACCTCAGTATTAATTGACTAAAAACACTTTTCTATAGCAAAGTTGGCAACCAGAGTAAAATATAAAATATTTCAGACTCAAAAGTGATTAAACTATCAGTCATATCATTTATGAAACTGTAAATATAATAAATGTAATATTAGGTAGGACATACATTATTACTTATCTCCAAAGGAAGTTCTCTGAATGACTGAAGTTCATCTAAATTTAATAAACAAAGATATTGGAATGTTTTAAAGAGTTTAAAGTTTGCAAATCATTATATTTACAGTATATAAGTAATCAATGCACATTTTTGATAATTCCAAACTACATGGACTATTTTTTATGAATTTAGTGTCTTTTATACTTATTCTTTTTCAGGATTATATTTTAAATTGTAAAACTATAATTTTAATCTTTTCTAGTTTGATTGTTTAGGTATTAAGCTAAATTTAGATATTCCTATCTGTTTGATAATTTAATTATGTCTAACTGTGTGTGAGGACTACATAACACACTACTTTTTCTGTAAAGTTCCTTAGCAGTTAGGGTACGTCGACTATTTTGAAAATGGAAGTTAGAAAATGAAAAAATTAAGTGTTTTTGATTAATTAAGAGTCAATTTTATAGTTATTTTATACTTGTAGAATAATTCTTGGTTATTTTATGGTTCTATAAAGATTTCATTTCTCAGTTCCCTTTATTATTATATGTGGTAGGAATGGTTACAAATTTTGGTTTAAAGATTTTTGACTTGAATTTTAGTGAGTTTATAAAATCTATATTTATTTACTATGGCATCTTATCTGTGTTTATTTTTCCATAAAGCTGGTCTTAAATTAATGAACAAAATTATGGAAAGTCTTTTAATTCTCCCTCGCATATTCTGAGTAACTACTAACTGCTGTAAAGGGGAAAATTTAGAGGGAAACCAAGAGGTCATTACGAAGTTTATATATTTTTGACTTTAGTCAAGGAATTTGGGCTCCAAAACATTTCACAGGATCTTTTTCACCTTAGTGCTCCACTGCCTCTTTAGAATATTGTGAAATTTGGGGGCTTTGACTTAACATTTTGCATGAAAACTCTTTACACGTGCTAGAGTAAAACATTTCAGAATCTGTACCCAAGCCTCGTTTTAACATGTTGTGGGAACAAGAGCAGTTGTATAGAAAGTCATCACATTTAAGCATCAAGGAACCAAAAAAGGAGATATCTTCCATATTCATAATGAATTCTAATATTCACCAGATTTATGAATAAAATAATTTTATGAATGAATGAAATATTTATTTTTTTCCTTTACGAGGGAACTTTTTACTTTCTCCTAAAGTCCTATGGTGAAGTGCTTCTATAGGATAAAAATCATTACAAGTGCAAATTGTAAGCAATATAGAGGCAGGAGTGATATTATTCTTTATTTTATCTACCACGATAGCTAAACAATAGCTTCTGAAATACTGCATTTTAATTATTATTTTATGATAGACTTTCAAGCACACTAGTTTTTAAAAACTGCAATATAATAGATGTATGGGTTCTTTGTCACTAATATCATATTAAAATAGGTATTTACAAATAATTCATGAAAATATTCAAAAGTCGAAACAATTTAAAGTGATCCGGGAAATGGCTAAACCAAAAAGAACCTCAAGATCTTTCTTGTACATACACGACCAGTCACGTGATGTCGCTGTATGCTCGAAAGACGAAAAGGAAAAAATTTGTCTAGCGCCTAGATTTCTACAATTCACAGAATAGGATCGACTTCACATCAACCAGAATTCTGGGTATAACTTACTAAATATATTTACAGCAAAGAGAGACTGCTCATAAAGTTTCACAGGCGAGCGATCCCTTAAAACTGACACTCCCACCTCAGAGATCTTATCTGCAATGGTGTTTTCCTGGCGGGGAGGCTCAGGAGCCTGGCGCCTGCTGATGTGGCTTCTGCTCCTTACAGCCTGGGAGACCGAGAGCAGCCCGGTCCACTACTTGGTCTCCGAGGAGGCCAAACACGGCACCTTCGTGGGCCGCATCGCCCAGGACCTGGTGCTGGAGCTGGAGGAACTGGTACTGCGCTTGTTTCGGGTGGCGACCAAAGACAGTGGGGAGCTTCTGCAGGTAAATCTGCAGAATGGCATTTTGTTTGTGAATTCTCGGATCGACCGCGAGGAGCTGTGCGGGCGGAGGCTGGAGTGCAGCATCCATCTGGAGGTGATCGTGGAGAGGCCGCTGCAGGTTTTCCATGTGCAGGTAGAAGTGAAGGACATGAACGACAATTTGCCGGTGTTTAGAAGAGAACAAAAGGTCCTTATTTCTGAATCTGCACCTGTAGAGTCTTAGTTTCCTGTAGAGGGCGCTTTTAATGCGGATATCGGCGAAAACTCTCGACTTACAAGTTAAGTCTGAATGAGTATTTTACTCTGAAAACAATAACGAAAAACGATAAAAATATATTGCCTGAACTGGTTCTTCGGAAGTTCTTGGATAGAGAGGAAACGCCGGAACTTAATGTATTTGCTGACCGCCCTCGATGGCGGTAAACCTGAGCTAACAGGCTCTGTTCATATTAAAATAACCATCCTGGATGTGAATGATAATGCTCCAGAGTTTGATAAGCCTGGTTATAAAGTAGTGCTGTTTGAAAATGTGCCAAACGACACCAGAGTGATTCAACTAAACGCTTCAGATTTAGATGAAGGACGGAATAGTGAAATTACCTATGGAATCAGAATGATTTTGCCAGCAAGTGAGAAGTGTATGTTTTCAATAGATCCAGAAACAAGTGAATTCAGAATTTATGGGAAACTGGATTTTGAAGAGAATAATGAGTATGAAATTCATGTTAATGCCATTGATAAAGGGATTCCTTCCATGGCAGGTTACTGCACGGTCCTGGTGGAAATTCTAGACCTGAATGACAATACACCCAAGATAATGGTCACTTCGCTATCACTCCCTGTGCGAGAGGATGCTCAGGTGGGCACCGTCATCGCCTTGGTCAGCGTGTCTGACAGTGACTCTGGGGCCAGTGGGCAGGTGACCTGCTCACTGACACCCCATATCCCCTTCAACTGGTATCCACCTTCAAGAATTACTATTCGCTGGTGCTGGACAGCGTGTCCGTGGAGGTGGCAGACGTGAACGACAACGCGCCGGCATTCGCGCAGCCCGAGTACACTGTGTTCGTGAAGGAGAACAACCCGCCCGGCTGCCACATCTTCATGGTGTCTGCGCGGGACGCAGACGCGCAAGAGAACGCGCTAGTGTCCTACTCGCTGGTGGAGCGTCGGGTGGGGGAGCGTGCGCTGTCGAACTACATGTCTGTGCACGCGGAGAGCGGTGCAGCCTCTGGACCACGAGGAGCTGGAGCTGCTGCAGTTCCAGGTGAGCGCGCGCGACGCGGACGTGCCGCCTCTGGGCAGCAACGTGACGCTGCAGGTGTTCGTACTGGACGAGAACGACAACGCGCCTGCACTGCTGCCGCCTGGGTCTGGCGGCGGGGGTGGCGCTGTGAGCCAGCCGGTGGCGCGTTCTGTGGGTGCGGGCCACGTGGTGGCGAAGGTGCGCGCGGTGGACGCGGATTCCGGCTACAACGCGTGGCTGTCTTACGAGCTGCAGCCGGAGGCGGGAGGCGCGCGCGGCCCGTTCCGCGTGGGGCTGTACACGGGCGAGATCAGCCCGACGCGCGCCCTGGACGAGGCGGACGCGCCGCGCCAGCGCCTGCTGGTGCTGGTGAAGGACCACGGCGAGCCGGCGCTGGCGGCCACGGCGACTGTGCTGCTGTCGCTGGTGGACAGTGGTCAGGCGCCGGAAGACTCTTTCGCAGATGTCGGCGGTCGCCATGGGTGCAGAGTTGGCGCTGGTGGATGTGAACGTGTATCTGATCATCGCCATCTGCGCAGTGTCCAGCCTGTTGGTGCTCACGCTGCTGCCGTACACGGCGCTGCGGTGCTCGGCACCGCCCACCGAGGGCGCCTGCGGGCGGGGGAAGCCCACTTTGGTGTGCTCCAGCGCGGTGGGGAGCTGGTCGTGCTCGCAGCAGAGGCGGCAGAAAGGTGTGCTCTGGGGAGGGGAGGGGAGGGGCCGCCCAAGACCGACCTCACGGCCTTCAGCCACAGTCTTCCACAGTCACGAAAAAATTGTTTAAATCCTTCCAGTAAAGTAAGTCAGTGATATATATTTTACCTTTAAGAACTGTCTGTTAGGGTATAAATACATCATCTTTTTCTCTTTTTTCTTCATGTTCTCTTTTAAACCGTCAATATCTTCTCTTCTGTGATAGAATCATTCTTAGTCATTTGGACTTTTCATTATTTGCCCAATTTTTCATGTATTAACGAATGAGGTTGATGAACTGGAGGCCATTGATCACCACACTTTAAAATATTCTAGTTCTCTTTAGGTAAGGTAATCCTTGGTTGACCTCACAGATTGCAAAGACCTTGTCAGCTTACAATCCCTTACTTTTTTTATTTTTTTACGCCTACAAAACCTGGTGTTCCTAAGTGGTCTCCTATCCAAGTACTAACCAGGCCCGACACTGCTTAGCTTCCGAGATCACTTGGGATCGGGCTTGTTCAGGGTAGCATAGCGGTAGACCCTAGTTCTCTCATTTTTCCCATTATCTATAATTAGCTTTGAATAATATTAGTACACTATGGTAAAAACCATCTAGGTGTTCGGTAACTTAAATTTACTTTTTAAACTTAATTTCATGATTATAAAAAATTTGTGAGATAATACAAAGAGTTCCCCAGATACCATTACCTGGATTCCTTCACTGTTCTTTATGTGCATAGGCTAGTAAAATAGTCTCCTTAAGCACCTTTCTAATTTCAGTACACTCTTCTTTCAGATATTATAACGTAATAATTGTGTTATTAATTCTCAAGGAAATATTTTTTGTTATTGTTCACAGGGAGTTTCTTCTTCCTTTGAAGTGGGATTGGCTACTGTACTACCCTTATTTACATAAAATATAACAAAGTCATTTCATACTTAAAAGGTTATAATAACCACCCAAATTAGGATTCATTTTATGACTGATGTTTTATAATAACTTACATAGCTCTTTTTCTTTCTTGGTAGCACATAAGTTATGATGCATCTTACAATTAATGACTTTTTTATTTCATAAAATATAAGAATGGTTATTGATCCCCTATTATTTTTTAGGAACTGTGCTAAGATATTTAATTGCATCATCTCATTTTATTATCAAACTAGTTCTATGGTTCAGGTACAAAATTTATCATTGTCATTTTACTTTTGAGAATACTGTAGCTTAAGCCAGATAGTGAGAAGTGGCTCATACCCAGTTTTGGAGGATCCCAAACCCATTATGGCATATTACTGCTCTGAGACTATTATCTTGTGAATGTTCTAAAGTGCATTTTATATGTTGTAATTTTCTTATCCCAAAATATCCAGAGGGTTCTCTTTGATCAGAGAGTAAAGCCTTAAATCCCTCAGTCTGGTAGTGATGGTATTAAACTTTCCTGCCTTTTGCCTAGTACTGTCTCACATATCTTTAGTTTAGGACATGGAATATAGCATATGTTCAATCAATAATTTTGTAATAAGTATATGGTATTAAAATAAACTGCCTAGGTGATTCCCTCCATTGCAGAAGTTGGGGTAGACTCCAGAGATTAGGTAATGTTTTATTGAAGAGTGCCTGTAGGGTAGATGACATTTCAATAGGAAGGTATTACAGATGGAGAGATAAGTATGAATAAATGAACAGTTTTTTCTAGTGCATGTGTACTTGTAGGATTGGAGCAGAGGAGATTCTGAAGGAAAGTTAGTAAAAAATCTTTTATAATACTTTAGGTATCAAGTGATGAAGATTTAAATTATGACAATTGAAATAGATTGAGAGAAAAATGTGCAAGTAGCATTGGCAGAGTAGAAGCAGCTGGATAATGATGGGCTCAATAGAATGATAAAAGAAATACAAAAGTAGAAGACGACATTAACTTTTTTAGTTTGATCACCTAGGAGGATGAGATTGCCATTAACCAAGATGCAGAAGAGAGTTGGAGAAAGTTTTTTTGTATTTGTTCTGCTAGGGAATAGAGAGGAACATTAAAAAAATATATATATATATATATAATGTAATATATATATATATTACACTTGAGGTTCTGCAAAAAAATAATTGTGATTGGAAATATGGATCTGGATGTAGATTTGTGAGTAATTCCCATAGGGAAAAAATAAATCCATTAAAGGATAAAATTACTAAAGAGAGATCGAAGAATTCAAAACAGTGTGTCCAAAGAAAAAATTTAGGTGGATAGGTGTGTTAGTTCCTGGGGCTACTATAACAAATTATCAAAAACTGGTGGCTGAAGACAATAAAAATTTATTCTCTCAGTTTTGGATACCAGAAGTCCAAAATCAGAGTGTTGGCAGAGCTGTACCTGCTCTGAAGCTCCAAGGAGAACCTGTTGTCTCTCCCAGCTTTTTGTGGCTGTAGAGTTCCTTGGCTTGTGGCCACACTACACCAGTTTCTGCCCCCGTGGTCACATTGCCTCCTATTCTTCATATGTTTTAAAATGATACATGAGATTATACTTTCGGGCCCACCTGAATAATTCAGGATAAATGCCTCCTCTCAAGATCCTTGACTCAGTCATGTCTTTTGTCACATGAAGAAATATTCACAGGTTCCAGGAATTAAGATGTGGGCATATCTTTTTTGGGGGGTGTGTTGGGGGGACACCATTCAACCTAGGATGGTAGGCTTAAAATCATAAAATGGTTATATAACACTGCTAAAATAAAACTCAAAGTGCGATATATCAAATACATGTTAGAAGTTAGTGCTGAAGAGGATAAGATAAAAGAACAGGCTTTTTAAAAGAAGTAGTAAGTTTATATAAAGATGCTTGAGTGTTTTTGTAGTGTGAAGGAAAGAAGCAAGTAAAGAAGGAGGTACTGAAGATAAGACAGGCAAAGAAAGAATGAAGATAAAGATGAAAGAGGAAAGAATGGAGAATAATTTTTAAAGAGCATAGAGATGAGCTTAAATGTGGGGACCACTTTTTTTCTTAGCAGGGAATGAAAATAGAGACTATAAGGAAATATATTGATATAAGAAGAGAGTCATTGAGTTCATTTTGATGACTTAGCTCTCTGGGTAAATCATCTGAAAACCAGGTGGTTGGAATGAGGTTGAGAATTTGAGGAGAGAGGGGAAAGAATATGGAAGAATCTCTTTAGACAGGAGGGAAGAGTGAATTATGGATTGATTTGAGGGCCCAGTCAAGGTAAAGTTGAGAGTAAATCTATAGAGAATATAGTCATCATGATTAAGTGACTATCTTATACTGGGAAGCTCAATAGGAGAAATAGAGAAAATGGATATTAGGCTGTGTGTTGTAAACTAGAGAAAACGTTGGGGAGTAATATAAGTAGGTGAGTGCTTTGGAGTGTCAGGAAAGACATGCTTTAAATGGCGGACTGTGTGGTATAGTTTAGGTGGAGAGGTAAGTGAGAGAAGATAGAACCTGATAAACAAGAACAATTAGAAAAATTAAGGAACTATTCCCAGTTTGAGTAAAGTTATGTTAATAAAAGTAATGGAGCAAGACAGAGGATAAAAGAGAATACCAAATACTCTACTCAAATTTTCAGAAGGGAACAAAAATACAGAAATGAACCCAACAATTATTTCCAGCAGAGTAGTGCACAGAACAGGCAAGAGAATTATTGGAGCTATGCTATATCTTTCATAGTGCTATTTGGCCTGGAACTTTGGAGCCTGTTAATGATAGTTATAGTAACAAGTAAAAGTAAGATTCTTCCTCTCTTCCTTGCTAAAGATGTGTTAACATCTGTGTCAATCTGTTGTTGCTTAGAAAATCAGTCAATTTAAATAATAGAAAGATTTTTTTTTCCTAGTGATAATGTAAGATGGGGAAGGGAAGAGGGAAATTTAACCTACTGGTAGTAATTTTAAATTCTATCAGATACATAGGATGCTAGTTCTTGGCATGTTTTATGCAAAGATAATCTAGAACTTTAAAGCATTATTATATCTAAATGGCCAAAATTATTGTGCTTTAAAAAATTGTGTTTATGCCCACACACTCACATATAAACTCATACATACATTGACTAGACACGTCCTTCAAATGCAAATATTTTATCCACATTTCACAGTTACATTTGTGGTGATTTATAAATATGGTATATTTATTTAAATATGATATATCACTTACTAATATTTTCCATGTTCATCTGTTTTATGTAATTATTATGTTTTTATTTGGAGTCAATGGCTGCTGTGTGAGCAGGTTTCAAAAAATATTACAGGAAAAGGACATTCCCACCAAAACCTAAAAAGCTTTGCAGAACTACAGGCTGATTTGCAAAAGTGAATATAGAGTATTCCCACTCTTAAAATTCTGCATGTAAGTTTTACATAGGCAAAAATATATTTGTGGAAAAATAGGACTCAATCAATTTTTGACTAGCATCCAGTGCTGAGCAGAATACAATGATTTAGTATTTCTGAAAAGAAAAACATTTAGTCTTCAACTGCATATTTGCAGTGAGAAATGTCACAAAATGCAAGAAAATAAACCTACATCAACGGAAAATATGGAGGGAATCATTTTTACACTTACACATTCATGCGCACGGTGTCGCCCTTCACTGAGAACCTTTCTCCAAAGAAGGCGCCTCCTCTTCCTGCAGAAAATTTGGTATATAGTGGGAAACCTCTAGCGAATCCTCCCGCAATAGAAGGCGGTAAAATTGGATCTTTGGAGTCAGTCTGAGGTAAGGTATTCTATATGCTTCAGATATCTCTGAAGCCCTTTGAGTGTACCATGCCATTTTCATGGCGAGGAGACCCAGGAGCTCGGAGTTTGCTGTTCCTTCTGCTCCTCGCAACCTGGGAGACCCAGAGTGGACAGGTCCACTACTCGGTCTCTGAGGAGGCCAAACACGGCACATTCGTGGGCCGCATCGCCCAGGACCTGGGGCTGGAGCTGGCAGAGCTGGTGCCGCGCCTGTTCCGGGTGGCGTCCAAAGGCAGTGGGGACCTTCTGGAGGTAAATCTGCAGAATGGCATTTTGTTTGTGAATTCTCGGATCGATCGCGAGGAGCTGTGCAGGCGGAGCCTGGAGTGCAGCATCCACTTGGAGGTGATCGTGGAGAGGCCGCTGCAGGTTTTCCATGTGGAGGTGGGAGTTAAAGATATCAACGACAACCCGCCTGTGTTCCCAGAAAGTAAGAAAAGAATAATCATTGCAGAATCTAGACCTCCGGAAACTCGGTTTCCACTAGATGGCGCATCGGATGCAGATATTGGAGTAAACTCGGCCTTGACTTACCGAATCTATCCCAATGATTATTTCGCTTTGGACACACAAAGCAATCGTGAACAAACGTCTTCGTTATCACTTGTGTTGAGGAAATCGTTGGACAGAGAGGAAATTCAGGAGCATAGTTTATTATTGACAGCCATTGATGGAGGTAAACCCGAGCTGACTGGCACAGTTCAGCTGCTCATCACAATTCTGGATGTGAATGATAACGCCCCAGAATTTGCCCAATCCATTTACAGGGTGAGAGTTTTAGAGAACGCATTTAATGGAACATTAGTGATCCAGCTAAATGCCACAGATCCTGATGATGGTGTAAATGGAGACATAACCTACTCATTTAGAAGGCCTGTATCACCTGCGGTGTTAAGTGCATTTATCATAAACCCCAACAGTGGAGAAATTAGGACAAAAGGTAAACTAGATTTCGAAGAAAATAAATTATATGAAATATCCGTGGAGGCAACTGACAAGGGAAATATTCCAATGGTGGGTCACTGTACCATTTTGGTGGAAATACTAGATATAAATGATAATGCTCCGAAGATTACTATCACTTCTCTGTCACTCCCTGTGCGAGAGGATGCTCAGGTGGGCACTGTCATCGCCTTGGTCAGCGTGTCTGACAGTGACTCTGGGGCCAACGGGCAGGTGACCTGCTCACTAACACCCCATGTCCCCTTCAAGCTGGTGTCCACTTTCAAGAATTACTATTCGCTGGTGCTGGACAGCGCTCTGGATCGCGAAAGCATGGCGAATTATGAAGTGGTGGTGACAGCGCAGGACGGGGGCTCGCCTTCGCTGTCGGGCACCGC
>JAQQSQ010001980.1:0-11594 GCA_028627145.1 Eidolon dupreanum
TAATATCTTCATTTTTTCTTTTCTGTTTTTCCCTCTGCATTTTACTCTCCTTTTTGGAAGAGTGTCTCAACTTTATTTTCTGATCCTTCTTTTGAGTTTTTCATTACTACTGTCACGCTTATCAGTTCCTAATAGCTCTTTATTTGTAAGTTGAATGTTCCTTTAATGGTTTCCTATTCTTGTTTTAAGGGTATAACATCATCTCCAAGATTGGCTCTTTGTCTTGAGTGTACTGAATTTGTACAATGCTGTGCTGGGTGTGGGTCTTTTTTCTTGCATTGTGCAGAGAAGTCAATAGGTGATTTTAGTCAGGAAACTCCTGTCTTCCAGTTCTGGGAAACATGCTTGAATTACTTTCTTGATGATTTCCTCCCTATGGTTTGTTTCATTCCATCTTTGGACACTTTTATTTAGAAACTGCACTTCCTGTACGGATTCTCTAATTATTTGATCTTTACTTTTTATCTCCTGTTTTCTATCTCACTTCTTTCTATTCTAAATTCTCTGATGTTTCCTCAACATTATCTTCTAATCTTTCTATTGGAAAATTTACTTTTGATGTCATTTCATTAATTTCTAAGCACTTTTCCTGTTCCATCAATTGCTTTTTCTAGCACTCTCTTTTCACTTGATGGTTAGAATGTTTTATTTTATGTCATAAATATATCAATAATAGTTTTTTTTTTCCTTGAATGTTTCCTCCCCTTACATATAATCTTTTTTCCCCCTCTGAATTAGCTTTCTTCAGTTTTCTTTTTTCTCTTGACTGTTTTCGTCTCTGGCTTTTATTTGAGGCCGTTCTCAGAGATGTACTATTCCTTACTTATCTGATTATATTAAACAGAGATTTAAAAACTGACTGGAAACTCTGGCCTTGGAATATGGTTTGTCCAATTTCAGTTTCACTGTAGTGTTAATATTTGTGTGTGTGTGTGTGGGGGGAATATAAAGCTACAACAAGAAAAAGAGGAAGTACTTCTGTATATTGAATTAAAATATGTCTCGTAAAAAAATTATCTATTGATAACCATCACCTAGTAACTCTTTCTTGAATGAGCTCCAGTTTTACAGTGTTTTCCAAAGGGATAACTACTGGCATTTGAAGCAGGATATTCATTGTGCAGGACTTTCCTAAACTTTGAGAGCATTTAGAATCCATGGCCCCTGCCCACTAAATGCCATAGGTGCCCCCCATGCATGTTACAACCCGAAATGCCTCAGTGGCCCCAACCACATTTCAAAACACGTCTGGGGGGAATGCAGATATTTACTGTCCTTGGTTGAAAATCACTGTGACCCTTAAAAAGATGGTACCCAGAACTGCTGAACAGGTGGAAGGTGAGGTGGCCCATAAACTTTAAGGTCCCTTCTAACCCTGAGATTCTAAGAAATTACTGGTATAGCCAAACTGTGCCTTGGCTCATTTCAGTCTGGCAATGCCTATGTTAACTAGAAACTCTCTCATAAGCCCATACTTCTGGGCCAGATCTTAATGCCTAAATTTATCCAATTGAACTTAGCAATAATTTACTGAGAATGCTTCATGTACAAAGTATTAGATTTGATGCCACGTGGAATAAAAGAGCATTGGAAGACACATGCAGTCTCTGCCCCTAGAGAGTTTCCCATACAATGGAAGTGGATAAGATGAACCCACCAGAAACTGTAGGAAACAAGACAAAACAGGATGAGAGCCAAACTTCTGCCACCAGTGACACCACGTGTAAATGCTTCTTTATAACTGTTGCTATGGCTCCTTTACAGTATTCCATCTTGGAAGGCAGCCCATTAAGTGTGACAGGAACATCTATTCCTCACAGTGTCAAAGGGGAAGGCTTATCCTGATTGATTTGGACCCATCAGGACTCAATCTATGGTCAGGAGTAGATCTATTGTGTTAAAAGTAGATAATGTCCCCCTAAGTCATTGTGACAATCAAGAATGTCCCCACACATTTCCAAATACCTCTGGGGAATAACTACCCAAGATTGAGAACTACTCTTTCTTTTTTATTTTTATTTTATTATTTTATTTTATTTTATTTTATTTTATTTTATTTTAGGCGAGGCAACCCTTCGTTGACCTCACAGATTGCAAGGACCATGTCAGCTTATAATCCCTTATTTTTATTTTTTACATCTATGGCACCTGGTCTTCCTAGGTGGTCTCCCATCCAAGTACTAACCAGGCCCAACTCTGTTTAGCTTCTGAGATCAGACAGGATAGGGCTTGTTCAGGGTGGCATGGCTGTAGACTTACTCTTTCTTTTTTAAAAGGTAGCTGCTACACAATAGAGGAGGAGAATAGAATTGGGGCAATAACTACAATATACAATACAGTATTATCATCCCCATTGTAGAGGTGAGAAACTGAGGCTCAGAAAGTGTACTTGTCCAAAGTTTTCTCTCTGATCAAAGGCAAGTCACTTAACCTCTTGTGTTCAATTATTTCTTCTATTAAAGGGAGCTAATAATGCCAGCAATAAGTTTTCAAACTCTGTGCTTTAAACATGCTGAACACACATATGCATGAACAAATGCATGCATTTACACATTAACCTGCCTCCACTCTAGAAGAGAACGATGTCCTTAGAGATGACATCAAATGATCTCTCCTAAAATTGTCTCAAATACTGTGACCTCACATTCATTCACAGTGGGAAAACTGTGAGCTTATGAAAGAGTGAGTGATCATGTGCATGTATATGGGTGGGAAGTGGGCAGAGTAAGTTTTCCCTGACTTAATTTCTGTCCTTAGTGGTCCTAGGGAAAGGTTAGTACTGATGGATGAATTAGATGTGATCCTCAAGGGTGGGACATCTGAGCACACTTGAAAAGAACTAGACCCAAGCAATCTGGACTCTGCCTCTTAGCCAATGTGCCTTAATTATCTCACCATCTCATTGCTTATCTCACTCCTGCCATTGCTCTAGTGCCTTACTAGCAGCATTCTATTCATGCATAGGAGCCTCTTCCAAAAACACACCCACTCCCTGGAAAACCCTTCCCCACCCTCTGAGCAGTCTTCCTCATTACCACTGCTGCCCCAGGTCCCAAGTTCCAGCCTCCCCAATTGCAAAGGCTCCACTGATTAATCAGAAAGAATCCCACTCCCATCACACACTCACTTAAAAGGCTCTTAATCTATTGTTCAAAACTTAAATAAGCATTTCCTACAGAATAGATGTTTATTGCTTGGTCTTTTATCTTTCCAGCCTTCATCATTCTTTCCACAGGAAAGACTAAAGAGAGCAGAAATGGAGTCCGACTTCTTTGCAAAGCACCGAACACAATGCTATACTCTATTTATTCATTCAGTCATTTAACCAATGATACTGAGCACCATCTCTGTACAAAGATGAACAAGAGACTATACCTGCTAGGAACTTATAGATAAGCAGGAGATGGAGAAAGCAGAAAATTATAATATACAAAGATGCCAACCTCCGTGAAACTGCTTTTAAGCTCACTCAAGTCATCTGCAGAATTCATTTATTTGCATCTATAGGACTGAGGACCCTGTGCTTAAGAATGAGGGAATTAGAGAAGCCTTCATAAAGCGAGTAGCACTGAGGTTGCCCAGGTAAACAACAGGAAGAGGGTATTTCAGGAAAAGTGCACAAAGGCACAGCATGTCGCATATTCAGAGAAGGTCTGATAGTTCAGCATTACTGAAGTTCAAAGTTTGAAGGGAGAGCGGGAAGATGATAAGTCTGGACAAGCAGGCAGGGGCCAGATCGTAAAACATTTGCATGCTAGACTATGAGGTTGAAATGGGAAGTCACTGAAGCATTTTGAATCAGAGAGTGATATGATCAAATAATGTGAGAGAAAATCCCCCTGGCAGTAGGAGCAGAATAGGTGAAGGGGAACAGAATAGGGAGACTTTAAGACAAGATCTGGCAGGAAATGGTGGACCCTCAACTAGGGCAGTGACAGTGCAAGCGGATAAGAAGGGACAGATCCAGGAGAATTTGATGAGGCAGAACTCACAGGTGAGAATATGGGGAGACTCACACCATCAATATATAGACTATGGGAGGGTGAGCAGATCTGAAGGAGAGGAGAGTCTGAGTCCATTTTGGGATCTATTGGCTTCCGGATGTTTGTGGGACATGCACCTGGAGATATCTAGGAAGGACGGATGAGGGTCAAGGACTCTCAGTCCAAGGTTGGGTTAAAATAAACACATGTGGGAGTCACATCCACAGACATAATGGTTGAAGCCACAGCAGATTATGATGAAATTCCCAAGGGACAATGTGCGGCGGGAGGAGAAAAGAGGACCCAGGGTGGATTTCTGGGAACACATAAAAACTCATCTGGAGACTACAAAGAGATTGAACAAACAATAATTGTGGTGACTGCTTTGGATCCTGATATTCTATCTTCTCTTTCATACAACACAGGCCCTACACCAATTAGACCAAAATAATACCTTGTATATTATTATATTGGAAGGCTTAAAGGAAAACATGCAAAATTATAGCAAACCGTGCATCCTTCTCTGCTCAAATCAAAGTATAACATGCTTGCTCTGTTTGGCTCCTAAAAAGCATCTTTTGCTCTCAACCTAAGGTGTCTTTGCTTGAGTCTAGTTGCATTGCTCTGTAAGAGTGGAGTCAGAGACAAAAGACATAGAAGAACCATTTCCCTTTCCTGGAGCTGGATATGGGGATGAGCCTTGAGCATCAAGACATTGAACTAAATGACACAAGATACCAAGAGTGACACAGGAGAGTCTCCAGGGACAGACAACTCTGAAGAAAAGACAAAAATCTCAGGAATATATGAGAAAACTGATTTTTTTCTCTTTATTATAATAGCCGTGTGTGTGTGTGTGTGTGTGTGTGTGTGTGTGTGTGTGTGTGTGTCTGTCTGTCTAATGGGACACATTTAAAACTATCCAATTCCCACCATGCAGTGAACAATAAGAATTTATTTAAATGCTGATTTCTATGAAGCAGAGACTTTTCCATTTATAGGAAGTTCAACAATAGGCAAAACCGATCTCTGCTGATTGCAAGTCACGATAGTGGTTATATCCGGAGGGCGGGGTGGTTATTAACTGGAAAGGAGCTGGGCATAATTATATGCAGTAACAGAAATGTTCTCATTCTTGATCTGGGTTGTGGTTACAGGTGAAACATATAACAATTCTTCAGACTATTCCCCTGAGACTTGTATGTTTTACTGCATGTAACATACTGCACGCAAATTCTATATCTATCTGTAAAAATAGACAATCTGAAACAAAATAAATATAGCATAAATTCTTACACACATACATTAGATGCACGCACAATAAGTTCTATGTTGCCCAGGAAAAAAATGAAATCAAAAGAGGAGTAATCCACTTGAAGCGGAAGGAGCTGATGGAGCCAGTGATATCCTAAAGCTGATGTAATGAAAAAGATAGTGACAGGGCAGGAAGATCAGTAGCTATGATCTGGGTAGGC
Organism: Eidolon dupreanum; assembly: GCA_028627145.1. Classification (NCBI taxonomy): domain Eukaryota; kingdom Metazoa; phylum Chordata; class Mammalia; order Chiroptera; family Pteropodidae; genus Eidolon; species Eidolon dupreanum. The sequence goes on from JAQQSQ010001980.1 coordinate 5,459, forward strand.
AGTTGGCCTTTAAGACCTCAGGGGTGAAGCAGCCCTGCTGGGGGGGCAAATCCACGGTGGCGTGGAAAGCTGAAATGGAAAAGTGGTGAAGACTGTCGGAACGGAGGATGTCTCCAAGAGAAAGAACATTAGAAAGACCAGCCATGCATGTGGTCACTAATGCCCCTCTCCAAAAAAAGATGGCAGAGGTTGGAAATCCAGGTGTCAAAGGCCTCAAAGCTTTTGAGGAAGTGGCCAAAGAGATGAAGAGATGACAGCTGGAGATGAGATGACAGCAAACCATTCAAGTGATTCATGAATGTCTTTTGATTACGATAGTAAAGGGGAAAAGTAAGTAACCAGTTTAGGGTAAGGTGCTCTTTGAGAAATGGGGTTTTTAAGTGAAAATGAACAGTTAAAGGCATGTGCTATACTCCTTGGAGGGAAGGAAGACTTGTTGGTGTTAGGTCACCATCTTTGCTTCAACAGCCCTCTGTGCTATGCAACCCTAAAATAAGAGCTACGACTCTCTATTAAATCCCCACCCCACCTAGGAGTTCCTTAAGGACAGCCTGTCACAATGCCTGGGGAGCACTGAATGTTTAGTGAATGAAAAGAAGAAAGGAAACAAAAAAAGGAAGAAAAGAAGATAGCAGGGAAGAATCTAAATTCTAAAGAAAACCTCAGCTTACAATTTTTTAAAGCACAATAAACTACACCATAGTGGAATGATCAGGGTTCAAAGATTGTAATGCTATAAATTGCAGTTATGATACTGAAAGGTAATTGGAAAATAATATTTTAAGATTTAAAAATATTTGTATTCATTTGATGTGTAGGCAACTGACTAATGAAGCAACTAAGTGTCAAATGATCAGGAGGAAGTCACTTCCTGTCCCTTCCCCGAAAAGATACATACTATAATGAGCCCATCCCCCCCAAAGGCAGGGTTGAAAGGAGGATGGGGCCAACTGACGACTGCAGCATTATATTCGGTGCCATGTCACTGTGGGTGGAGTGTCCTCGAGTTTTACTCTATCAGAGTGGGGTCCAAAAAGCAGCGACAGCAGCAGCATTAAATTGTCCAGGTGAGCCACGTGGAAATCAGAATCTGCACGTGCCCAAAAAAGAAGCAAATGCTTAACCAATCCGTAAGGATTTCTTCTAAGACTTCAGGTAATCTTTCAAAAATGACCCTCTGGTTTGGAGGCAAGTTAAGCAAGCAGAGGAGACAGCAATCCCCAAAGGCTGGCCGGCGACACTACCAGACGCCAGCATGGCCTTCTCACACTTTGCCCGGGCTCTTTCTCTTCCTCAGCTCTTCATCTTTCCCTGCCTTTCTCTCTGATGGTCTCATCAGGGCAGAAGCCATTCTGATAAGTCAAGGAATTAGAGGTTAATTGAACCGCCTCCCTAGGGAATTGTAAACTATCAAATGAGGAAAAGTCACCCCTAATGGTGAACTATAGGCTCCTGGGCACCCAGACCCCAGTGTTATTTGGGGTCCTGGAATTGCACCAGCTAGGCACCTACCTGTTAGAGAATCGGGATCAACTCACCAGTTTCCAAGGGTCTTTTGAGGAACTCGGGCATGGTCGTTGCCACCTCTCGACAGCTGGGAATTATGCAAAGGGTTGATTTCACAGCCTCCTTTTCTACCAGGTACATCCTATTTTCCAGCTCCAGTGAATCAAGATACATTGTGTTTGGAAATTTTTTTTTTTTTTAAATAAGATGTCCTTTGAAGTAAATGAAAATATTCTTTCACGTAGCCCCTCCAGGGTGAAAAACTTTTGCCGTCAGCACCTCCTTGGGGCTGCTTTCCAAAAACCATAATAAAATCAGTTCCTATCCATAATCTTAGAAATTGTGAGAGCAATTATTTAATGTTTGAAAATATAGGACACGTATGGGGAAGATAAACCTGACCTAACATGTACGTAAGATCTATTCTCTAATAGAAATTATAGTCCAAACTAGCACAGGTAAGATTAAGTGATAAAAACCAAGTGGTTAACCTAGATGCAAGTGTGAAACTTTTCTTCCTGATTAAATTGAAGATGTAGTGGTGAATCTATATAATACAATCCAATAATGAAAAATTACTTAATTTCTTTTAAAATCTCCTAGATGTGTATAAAAGAGAGAATTCCAAATAAGAACTTGGTCCAAATGGCAATAGACAAAGAACAGACAAATTGGAGTAACCTCTGATTACTTTCGGGTAAAGTGACAGCCCTAGCAAAAGATTTTTAAAACATCATTCCCTCAACGTGAGAGATGCTGCCAGCAAAATCTTATGCAATAAAATACTTACTTTCACACGACTCAGCCAGAACACTGGTTTCTTCTTTCTCGACTTAAACAAACTAAATAAGCTTGATGATCAGTCTAGGAGAACTGTACTGTAGAAGTGCAGAAGCTTAAAAAAAAAAATTAATTAATTTAAAAAAAAGAAAAAGAACAGAGCCTTACTACCACCAGCAGGGAGAGAGCCTTGTTATATTAGCTCTGAGCAGAATTTCTGTATTCTAAAGAGTTATGAAATACAGTTGTGACATAATATCCCTAGTTATACAGTTAAAATATTGTTTCTTAAAGGGGTATTTGTGGACCTTCTCTTCAAAACTGTAGCTCCCTGTGCCCCATCCTAGCCTGGCCCTTAAGAACTAGAAATTCTGAAAGTAGGCCCCAAGGATCTCTACTTTTAATGGCACGCCAGGTGACTCTTATGAACATTAAAATTTGAGAGCTACTAAGACTACATGTATTTCTTTATATTCCTCTCAATGTCACAGAGTAATGGAATTTGTATGTAACTCTTACTATTTCCATCATTTTGTAAAACGCTGGAAATAAAAATAAGTAGAATTAATTCAAATGTCATCGTTGTCATGTGGTAATATGGAATGAACCAACTTTTATATTCTTCTGAGCTTTGGCTTCTCATCTGACAAAAGGAATAACAATATCTACTTCACTGGGCTGCTAGCGGAGTTAAATCGTACAACACATGCAGAGTAAGTCATGTGGAACACAAAACGGTAAACAGTTCCACAACCACAAGGGATGTGGAATGATTTTAACACAGCTGTGACAGGCCTTTGTGACTTTGCTCAGTGAAAAATCTGTTCTTAGTTATAACTCCAAATATAGCATTGTCACCCCTAATCAATAGCCAAAATCATTAGTGAAAAGTGAGACAAGAACACTCAGAATTGTTGCAAGCACTTTACATTTTAGAAGTTTGAGTAGTAATGAGACAAAATAAAAAATAAAAAACAAGTATCACAGAAGAAGCCACAAAGATATTATTTGAATGATATGATTGCTAGTAAATATTATATCAAGTAACAACATCTATTAGTATAAACAGGACAGTTTGGTAAAACAACCAGTTAAAAATATGCAAAAAGAGTTTCCTCCATATATGATGCAAATTTTAATAACAGCAAATTTTATATATAAGGGAAAAATATTCTATTCCAAAAGCACAACAAAAATACAAAATACATAGGAATTAATGTAAAAGGAAAGATATAAGACCTACGTTTAAAAAAAATTTTTTTGTTATGAGAAATGGAATAGAAAGTCCAGAAACTACCAAGTATACATAAGTGTCATCATATATGTTAATTCATCATAAAGGTGGTGTTTCAAATAAATAGAAAGATCAGAGATTATTCAATAAATAGTATTAGGATTTTAAAAAGCAATAAAATTGATACCTCACCTCACTCTGTTTACTAAAACTAATTTCATACAGATTTATAATTAAAAATTTTTAAGTAAAACAAGCAAATGAGAAAGCAAACAAAACCATGAATGAAAACATGATAATATTTACATAATCCTGGAATAAGAAAAAACTTTATGTGCATTACACCATTGTAGAAGCTATAAAGAAAAAAAAGAGAAACAAATAAATTTGATTTAGAGAATTTTGTAGCTAAAAGCCATACATAAAATTTTAAAAAATAGGAGAAAGTATTTGCAACATATATAATAAAGAGTCAGTATCCTTACTATATAAAGAATACCTTAAGTACGTATAATAACTCACACTTACTTAGCAATTGGTACGTGCCAGATGGTACCACACACCAGCCTTTGAAGGCAGGCATGATTCTTCATTTTATAGATGAGAAAACTGAGGCACAGAGAGCCTAAGTAACTTACCCAGGGTCACGACAGCCAGTAAGAAGTAATGCAGGGTTTGGGCCCAGGTAGTCTGACTCTGAGCTAATAACCACTCCACCATGTTGCCAGTGAGTTAGTGAAGTTTATATATCCAACACAAAGGAATAAGAAAAATATGAATGAAACAAAGGATCAAGGACCTAAAGAAGCAAATCATAAAAAGAGTACATATATCTGACCATGAAACCCATGTAAATATATTCAGATGCATAATCAAAGAAATGCCATATTATTAAATGCTGAGATGCCATTTTATACTTATCAAATTGAAAAAGGTTAAATAGGTAAGGGCCTGCTGTTGACCACAGACTTGAGAAATAGACACTTCCATACAGTGCTCGTAGGAGAACGAACTGGTACCAATTCTATAAAGGGCAACATGGCAGTGTTTATCAAAAGCCTTAAAATGTACATGCCCTTTGCCCCTACTATCTCACTTCTAGGATTTTATTGTAAAATAAAAATGTAAAACGAATGCAAAGATGTCAGTGGAAATAATTCATCTATGTTCATATAAATGAACTAAAAAATCTAGTAATTAAAAATGTTGTAAAATATATTTTCACATGAATAACAAATGTTAAAACTCAGAAATCAGAGTAAATTGCTCTTTTGTAATATGAGTTAAAATGAAGATATACATGGGTATATATTATAAAATATTAATAGTGTTGGCTTCTGGGTAGTAGAATTATGAATAGTTTTTCCCTTGTGCTTTTTGGTGTTTTCCAAATTTTCTCTACTGTACATATTCTTACGTAGGGAGGATGATGCTCATTCTTAAGAAAAAGAGAAAATAAAGCAGGATGTAACTTTTCCAGCCGAGGGAATGGACAGAACAGTGTGGGATCATCAGAGGAAAAGAGAACAGAACAGAACATGGCTATATATTAAGATAAGAGAAGCTATTTCTTAATAATAAGTAATAAGCTTTCCGCTTACCACTCGCTCCTTTGATGGGAGGCTAGTCTCCTTAGCCATGTGGTTGGTGAAAACTCTACAAAGAACTCTGACAGAGTACAAAAACAGAGGATGAGAATATGATTCTTCATTCAAGAACTTGGCTGCCCCCATCCTGACTAGCATTGCACAAGAACATAGATGAGAGATTTAAATCAGAATGGGAAGAAAGCAATTCTCACCACTGTCTTTGGATGAAAATTTGATTCACCAATGCCTCAGGCAGAAGAATCAGAAAGTTGGTATCAGTACCCTACTGGAAGTCATTGATAGTGTGTTGTACAGATGTGGAGTTACCTGCACAGTCAATGGTATCAAGCTCTAATTCCATGGAATATGTTCTATCAATCTTAAGTGACTTTTTGTTTATCTTCAGAAGTTAGAGATAGAGGTTCTTTCATGTGTCTGGATGAGCCCTGCCAGACTTCACGCCCAAATTCTTGTGCCTGGATTGGCAAACCTTCACAGAAAGCTGCTGTAACAATAGATTATCCTATTTTTCTAGGGTTTCATAAGAAAAGGCTTCTGGCACAATGCCAGCACTCACAAATTTTGTTGCATTTATATCATAGGCACTGGAAACAGGTTGTTACTGGTGGCTGAGCTGGAGGCTGGAGGTTGGAAGCGGGAAAGAAAAATGTAGTCTTTCAGCAATGACAAAACAACATCTTCACTTTCCATTTCTACAACCAGTTACATTAAAACAAATGCTCAGTTGCAAATTTCAACACCAAAGAATAATTTTAGTGTCATATGGAGAGATAAATCAGAAAGGGGCTTTGAAATCCTTCAATGATGTAAAGGGAAAAAAATGTATTACAGAGGAGGATACTTGGAGGAAGAAGCCAGGATAGAAGTGATACGAGAAGCCTGTGCAAGATTATTAGGTTATGACTAGTGGTCTGGTCCCTTCCCATATCCATAAAAAGGTTAGAAGAGGAAATGATCTTAATTAAGTGAAGCAGAGCCTTCTGACTCACAGGAGAGTTTGACACTT
>JAQQSQ010001981.1:0-11590 GCA_028627145.1 Eidolon dupreanum
GAGAGTAGCAGATATTAATCAAAGAAAAGTATAAATATTATAAACATACCATAACTTTTGGCTAAGTAGAATTTGAGGTTTATGTTACGGTTATTTCAGTGTTATTTATTGTGAAGGTAAGTAGTATATTATGGTTATGTTTTCTTTCTTAACTCTTGTATTTTTCCCTTGAACAAATAATCGTCTTAAAAAATTATATCTCCAGGAGCAGCCACTTTCAACTCTTAGCTACGACTTTTGGTATTTACTTTGTTTTCTAAATGTTATGTTCTGCTATGTCTTAGTTTATCAACTTAGACATTACATGTTGACTTCCAGTAATGACAGACGAGTACTCCGGCTCTTTTTATACACCCTGCACGACTTTAAAAAACACTCCATCCTCTCACTGCTCGGCCGTGGATTCAGGCCCCGTTGCCGGACGTGTAGCACCGTGGGGTCTGGCCGGAGGACTGGAAAGGGGCCCGGGGAACAGGAAAGTCTTAGAGAGGCCATGGAGCGAGAGGGGCTTGGAGAGCAGCCCCCAAAAAGTTGTTTGGGAAATGCCGGTTTAACCCCCAGGCTGCATACTAGAGGCGAGGCGAACGGGGCTGTGGATGGACCACCGCCAGTCCCAGGCCCCCCGCTGGAGGCGCTGCATGCGGGAGAAATCCCAAAGCACTGCACAGGCTTCGAAAATGGAGCTGACATGGAAACCACAAACCACAGGAAGCTGGTCAGAAGCTGTGGCCTGAGCCCAGCTGGGTCGGTTCCTGAGTAAACAGAGTGTCAGCATTCTCCACTCCAGTATTAACTACGACCTGAACCTCAATACAATGTGCAAAACGTCCATGAGACGATCTACACTTAGTTGACATACGAAGAACCAGGAAAATCTCAGCTTCCAGGGAAAAGGCATCCAGCAGACAACACGGAGGTGACACAGATGTTGGAAGTATCACAGCTTTAAGGCAGGCATTATAAAAATGCTGTACCCTGTAAGAGAGAATGCTAGAAACAAATGGAAAGATAGTCTCAGCACAGAGATGGACAATAAGAACAGATGGACGTTTTAAAACTGAAATAAAAATAGCCAAAATAGAAAAAAATTCGCTCAGTGGCCTCAGTATCAGAATGGAAGTGACAGAAGAAAGAGTCGGTGAACTTGAAGATAGACCCATAGAATGTGTCCCAGGTGAACCACAGAGAAACGTGGTTAGGAAATGGGGAATGAAGCCTCGGGACCTGTCGGACAGGACGGGCTATAACACCTGTGTCACCAGAGTCCCAGCAGAGGAGAAAGCTTACAGGGCAGAAAAAAATATTTGAAGAAATAATGGCTGAAAACTTCTCAAATTTGGTAAAAGACCTAAATGTACAGATTGAAGAGATTCAGTGAACCCCAGAGATTCATGCAAAGTAATTCACACCCAGACTCCTCCTCATCAAGCTGCTGAAAAATAAACACAAAGTATTGAAAACAAACATAGAAAAATGATGCATTATTTACAGAGAAGCAATAACTTGTGACTGTGGATTCCTCAGCAGAAACCATGGAGGCCAGAAGGAAATGCAACAACATTTTAGAAGCAGAAGCGGAAAGACTCCAGAACTCAGAATGCTGTGTCCTACAAAAGTCCTGCAGGAATGAAGGTGGAATGAACTAAAATAGAGAATTTACTGGCAGTAGGCATGCTCTGAAAAGATTGCTAAAGGAATTTTTTTCAGACAGAAGAGAAATGATACCAGATGGAAACTTGGCACATTAGGAATGAAAAAAGGGCAACAGAAGTGTGTAACACAGTGTTTGCCTCCCCTTGAGTTTTTTGAAGTATGGTTGATGGTTGAAGCAAAAATTATAACTGATAGGATTTGTAAGATGTGTAGATATAATAGGTAAGACAACTATGATATAAAAGGGAAAAGGGTAGAGAGACCAATGTGGTGATGAGGTTTCTACATTCTACATGAAGTAACAAAATATCAATTCTGAGTAGACTGTGAAAAGTTAAATATCTATTTACATTGTAACCTCAGAGCAATCACAAAAACCCGATAGGGAAGCAGAAGGAACAAATAATAATAAAATGGCAATCCCGAGTCCAAGCGTACCAATAATTACTTGTAAATAGTCTAAATACACCAATTTAAAGGTAGAAGTTGTCAGGTTGCATACAAAATTCAAGGTCCAAACAAATGCTGTCTACCAGGAACGCATGTCAGATGTAATGGTGTGGGTTAGGTTAAAAGTGAAAGAATGGAAAAAGATTCCATGCAAACACTAATCAAAAGAAAACCAAATAGCTCTATTAATGCCAGACAAAATAGGCCTCGGAGCACAGGAGATTTCCAGGAATTAAGAGGGTGTCACATGTAATAAAACAGTCGATTCATCAAGAAGACGTGTGACATTTAAGATAGACAGAGCTTCACAGTACACAAAGCAGAAACTGAGAGCTGAAAGGAGAAGGAGGTTGACAGGGGTTGTCGGAGACTTCTGTAGTCCTCCTGGATCAGCTGAATTACACGTGGATAGAAAATCACCAAGGACGTGGAAGAGCTGAACATTGCCAGCAGCCATCTGGGTCTAAGTGACATTTATAAGACACTCCACCCACCATTCTCAAGGCCACATGGAATATTCACAAGAATACACCACATCTTGGGTCATAAGACAGACTGTAACAATTTTAAAAGAATTGAAATGATACAAGGTATGGTCTGTGACAGTAATGGAATTAAGGTAGAAATCAGTAACAGTTCATGTAATAAATTACAAACACTTGGAAATTAAATAATACCTTTCTAGATAATCCGTAGTCAAAGAGGAAACCTCAGGAACAAAGAGACTACATTTTGAACTGAACAAAAATGAAAATATAACATATCAAAATTTGTAGGATATAGCTAAAGTATACTTACATGGAAATTAATAGCATTAAGTGCTTATATTAGAACAGAAGGAAGTTCTCAACCCAATAATCTAATCTTCCATCTTTAGAAACTAGAAAAAGAAGAGCAAAATAAATCTGAAGCAAGCAGAAGAAAATCAGTGATGAAGAGCAGAAACCAATGAAATTAAAACAGAAAAACAGGTGAGGAAAAAATGGAGAAAACCAATGAAACCAAAAACTGATTCTCTGAAAAGATCAGTAAAATCAATAAACCTTTAGCAAGGCCGAAGAAGAAAGAAGGGAGGACACAAGTTACTAATATGAGATGAAAGAAGGAATGTCACTACAGACCACTCAAGCATTAATAGGGTACTAAAGGAACACTGGGAATAACTCTGTGCCCATACAGCTGACAATTTAGATGAATCAGATCAATTTATCCTAAACAACAAACTATCAGAAGTTGCCCAAGGTAAAGTAACCTGAGTAGTCCTATAATTATTATAGAAGTTGAATTCATAGTTGAAAAACTTTTGAAAAAAGAAATATGTAGGCCTATTCACTTTGAATTCTACTAAACGTTTAAAGAAGAAATAATACCAATTTTATATCTCCCAGAAAATAGAAGAGATGGGAACAGTTCCCAGTTTGTGTAAGGAGACCTGTGTTATCCCAACATCAGCACCAGGAAAAGAGAACTGGACACACATCCCTGATGGACGCAGATGCAGAATACTCAACAAGATATCGGCAAAGCAGATCCAGTAGCATGGAGAAAAGCCATGCGCCATGACCAAGTGGGGGTTTATCCTAGGGATGGATGGCTGTTTCCTTTTTGAAAACCGTAAGTGTGGTTCACCATAGTAACAGCCTAAAGAAGGAAAACCACATGATCATGGCAATTGATGCAGAAAAAGCATTTGACACAATTTAACACCCATTTATCATAAAAACTGAGCAACTTAGTTGTAGAAGAGAATTTCTTCAATCTGGTCCAGGGCATCTACAAAACTCTTCAGCTGGCGTCATGAATAGTGGTGAAGGGCTGCATGCGTCCCCCTAAGATCAGGGACACGTGAAGGGTGTCCACTCTCAGCGTTCAAAGTCTTATTCAGCCTTGTGCTGGAAGTGCTGGGCAGTGCAATAAGGCAAGAAAACAAAAGTAGAAGGCATACAGGTTGGATAGGAAGAGGTAAAACTGCCGTTATTTGCAGACCACACGATTGTCTATGTAGAAAATTGCGAGGGAGCTACAAGAAAACTAGAATGAATAAGTGAGTTTATTGAGGTTGCAGGATACAACGGGAAGGCAAGTATGAAAGAAATCAATCACATTTTTATATACTAGCAATGAAAAGTTAGCAAAATTTAAAAAGTTGTTTACAAGGGCCTCCCCTCAATAAACAAATCTAACAAAATATGCACAGGATCCGTACGCTGAAAACAAACACTCGTCTGCTGCATGCCATTCCTCTCATGTGACACTTCGGTGAAAGCACAGACCTAAATAAGTGGGGAGATGTGACATCTTCCTGGGTTGGACGACTCAGCATAATAAAGACAGAAATTCTCCCTTTACTGATCAATCAGTAATGCAATTTCTATCAAAATCCCAGCAGGATTTTTTTTGTAGGTATAAATAAGCTGATTCTAAAATTTATATAGGAAGGCGAAGGAACTAGGAGAGTCAGAACAATTTAGATAAGAACAGTAAAATTGGAGGAATCATACCGCACAATTTTAAATTACAGTAAAGCTATGACAATCGATATAAAGTGCCATTGGTGAAGGAATGGCACACAGATTAACGGAACAGAATGGAGCCCAGAAGTAAATCACAGCTTGGCAGTTTCCTATGGAATTAAATATACACATACCATATGATGCGGCAGTACTGTTCTTAGAGAAATGAAAACTTATGTTCCCGCAGAAATATGTACACCAATGTTTATAGCAGCTTTCTCTGCAATCATACAAGCTGGGGGTAGCCCAGATGTGTTTAAGTGGCGAGTGGATAAATAAATGGCAGTGCGTCACACGGCAGAATACTACTCAGCAGTAAAAAGGAGTGAACTGTTGGTCCACACCGTGACCTGCACGAATCTGATCAGCACTGTATTGAGTGAACGACGCCAGTCTCCGAAGTTCCATGCCGTACGATTCCACGTATGTGACATGCACGACGGGACCAGACTGTGGGGATGAGGAGAGGCTCAGAGACCGCACGAGGCGGCAGCATGGGGGGTGTTTAGGGTGACGGAGCTGTTCTGTACTCTCGTTATGGTGGTGGTGACTGCATACCCAAATTTAAAAAGTCACTTTTACATAGGTTAATTTAAAAAAGCACACTTAAAACTGGAGAAACGTGGTTTCTGCTTGTGTAAGGGTCGTTCTGTGCTAATGTGGTCTTCTGGGAATTTGGTGCCACAGCCAGTTGCTTCCTGTTCAGAAAATTCCTTGTGACTTCAGAAATCCCTGATTTTGCTTAGACTTTTAGAAAAGGCTGGGCGCTGTTCTTACTTGAACTGCCCTGATGAGAGGACACGGATGAAGGGGGCGTGGCTGTCATCGCTCTGTGGTCATTCGTAGGTGAAGCAGGTGGAGTCGGGGACAGTCCAGTTCCAGTACTCGCTGCACCCCGAAGGACACCCGGACACACCCACAGGGCGCGTGAGCGGGCCCACGGCAGAGCGGCGGTTCCCCAGGAAGCCACCCACGTCCCCTTCAAGTAAGTGTTTGCAGATACTGACTTCTCGAGCACAGCATGACTCCCATCTGTTCCCGAGGAGAAGCGCTCTGGCCGGCACGGTGGCGTTTGTCACGATCCACACAGATTGCTTTAGCTCGAACCAGTCGGTCGAGTGTCTGCTTCTTGTGGGGGTGTAGCGTGGATAGTGCTATGGCAGTTGTCACCTGTGCTTCAGCTACGAGTCAGCTCAGTTACGCGCAGCTCCCTGACCGAAGGCCAGGGGAAGGTTCTGTTGGTGACGCTTAAAGGGCACTTTGCATGGCTGTCCTGCAAACGCGGGGCTCCAGAATTAGCTCGGCTGGAAGCCGCGGACTGCCGGCTCTGTTTCGCATTATTAAAGCAGCCGTGAGTTTGTTGTTTTTAAAAAAATATTTCCCACTCCTTGAAGCCCTGTCCTGGAGTGGGCGGTCGGTGATGTCAGCGTGAGGCTTGAGAGGGAGTGAGGGTCACCAGCAGAGTGCCATCCTTCCCGTGGGCGGTGGCGGCTTCCCGTGCGTGTAGGTGGCCAGAGAGTGACTGCGGCTTCAGCTTCCTGTTTGGCGGGCTCAGCACCTTCTGCTGCGGCCAGTACCTTGTGTCCAGGGCCTCCTAGTTTAAGCCTGAGGACCTCCGAGCCAGCGTCCTGCTGGAGAATTCCACCTGTGGCCAACAGAGGCACGGAAGGTAGAAGGGAGTGTTGGAGAAGTCCGCTCTAAGGGGCTGGGAACACTCGGCTGTAGGCGTCGTGAGATCTTGCCAGCCGAAGGGATGTTCTAGATCACAGTGGTTAGACTCTCAGAAAGTTAGGGGATGAGCCAGTGTGCAAACCGGTGGAGGGGCTTAGTGTGTGTCCCCCTCCTGATGGCTTTCCTGTGATGTGACACCAGCTCCCCGCGGAGCGCTCGCCAGCCCCTCGGCTATAGGTCCTGGGCGCTGGTGCACAGGTGCAGTGAGTCTCACTGGGGATGATCTTGTATGAGTTGAGATTGTACTTTCTGGAAACTGGCCTTGTTGCATTTAATTTTACAGTTGGCGGAAGCAGCACGCTTGATATCTAAAAGCATTCAGGTACCAAAACTTAACAGTCTTTTCAAAGAGGCGGTGCGTTCCGTGGGCTTAATTGCTTTGTTCTTTCACTTTTTGCGTATTGTGCTCACCAGACTGTTCTCAGGATTGCTGCTTACCACCGATGTGTACATTAAAAACATCTTACATAAGTGGAATGGAAATGTACAGCACTGCTTGTCCTTGAGAAATTGCCAGAATATCTGCTGGAATCCCTCGCAGAGGTGGGTGGGAGGCATGCGTTTTCTTTCAGAGTCAGTTTAGAATAAATTTCCAATTTTATTTGATAAACTTGAAGGCATCGATGGCATAGAATATATAGTTTAAAAATACTAAACCGAGGGTTCAATTTATTTCTAACCCATTTCCTGTTTTAAATCTATTATCTTTCCTTCTTTGACATATTTGATATAGTTACACTTTAAAAATAAAACAAATATCAATCTCTAGGAAACAAATGTGAAAGAAGGCTAGTGTCCTAGATTATAAAAATAGGTATGTTTTGTGATTTTAAAATGAACGGGATTCCTTTGGTTTTTGATTAAGTTACTTAAAGGATAGTGGTGACGTAAACTCCCGTCTGTGGACATGCCCGGTGAGGCCATTGCCTTGGGGAGAGAACCAGTGCAGCCAGCTTTAAGGGCATTTTCAAGCGTTTAATTATGATGTACTTAAAGGCGCTGGACACAGGCCGCTAGTCATCTTTGAGGACCTTCCGATGCTCGTTATGAACTGTGGCGGGACGGTGCTGTCCCTCGGCGTTGTCACTGGCTTCTGCTGGCCTGGGAAGGCCGGGCGGTGGTCTGCGGGCCTTGCTTTTGCCTTCCTGGTCGCCCTGTCAGTTTTCCTGAGGGGGTGTGAGGGGATTCACAACCTGGTCTGCCGCTGCCTCCACGTCCCCAAATTGGCCTTCAGCTCATTTTTTTGCTTGGGGTTCATTGAGCAGAATCCTTGGGTCCCTGGGTTTATAATTTTCATCACAGTTGGAAAAACTTTGATCCTTATTTCTTCAAACATTTCCTCTGTCTTCCTCTCTCCCTGCTCCTTTGGAGCCCCCGTTACCCTGTGTCGCTTGTCCCACAGCTCGCTGATACCCTCTCCACCTTCATTTAGTCTTTTCTCTCCATGTTCCATTTGAGATAGCTCTGTTGCTGTGTCGTGACATTCACTCATCTTTTCTTCTGCGATGTCTGGTCTGTCATTGATCCCGTCCAGCGTAGTTTTCATCTCAGATGTTGTCCCCTCGGATGTGGATGTTTTGGGGCAGGGGCGTTCCCATGCCGACCACAGGGGGCAGGTGAACCAGTTCCTTGGCAGGGCTGTGGCTTGGCTGTCCTCACGGAAAACAAAATCAGACCCGAATTTCATGTCGTGCACGAAAATAAATTCTAGATGGATTGCAAAACAAAACTTTGGAAATTTCAGAATTAGAAAATTAGAAAGAAGAAAGATGATAGAAAGAGCTTCTCCAAATCAATAAGAACTAACGAACAGCAGGGAAGAAAAATGGGCCAAGGGCACGAAGGGGAATTCGCAGAGAAGGAACCAGGGGACCCAATAAGCATGTGAAGAAGTGCTCGGTTCTGCTAGTAATCAGAGAAATGCAAAATTGAGTGAGAAATCATCTCAGCCTCCTCGGTTGGACAGATCTAGCTGTCAAGCAGCGAAGGTTGACGAGGATTTGGGAAATGAGGAACTCGTGGCCCGGAGGGGAGTGCCATCCAGACAGCCGCTTCGAAGAGCAACTTCATGATATGCACTTAATACCTTCAGCTCAGAAATGGCGTTTCTAGGTGCCTGTGGCAGAGGGCAGTCATTCACCTGACACGGGACCTCGCTGGTCGGGGACAGGGCAGACACACTGGTTTATCTGGACCACAGGACGCTCGCTGGATAAGCAGTTAAAAGGGAGGAAGTAGGTCTCCGCTTCTCACTGTGGGCAAACCCTCTGGACGCGTGTGCCGTGGCGGCCTGTGCGTGACCGAGTGTACGAATATGTGCTTGCTGATTGTGGCTCTTACACCCGCTGCTTGACGTCCCCGCCCCTCCGTGTCCTCAGCTGCGGAACAGACGAGTTCAACGCCTGGGCACGAGAAACAAAGCTTGCGAAGTCTTAGGAAAGAGTCGGAGCATAGTTTTGTGCCTCTGGGATCAGGAAGGCTTTCTTGAACAAGGCGGGCCAAGCACAAACCAAAAGGAGATGGAGAAATACGATCGTGTTAAAATATGAAACTTGTGTGTGAGAGGAGACTCCAGCTACACAGTTAAGAGCCAAACCTCAAACTCAAAGGTATTTGCAATACATATAATCATAGAAAATTAATGGTAAGAATTAGATGAGAGAGGGTGGTAGAAAGCGCACCTCCTGATCACTAGGAAGTAGAAGCAACTGGAAAGAAAAATGGGCAGAGGATGCCCGGGGCGGTAGAGATGGCCGCCTGGCAGACGGTCGGCGTGCTCCCGGCACGGGGCGCGTGCTTCGCGGTCGCCGTCAGCCGTCGTTGCTGTCGTCGTCATCGTACTGCTGCTGTCGTCCCTCTGGCTGGCAGCGTCAGTGGGCAGTGGCCACACGTTCATTCCCCTTTCGAGCACTGACCCAGTTAAACACAGATCCCAAATCTTACTGGAAACAAGGTGACCAGGAGGTCAGGAGCAAACGCATCACATCTCCATGGAGATTCTTTTGCCCCCGAAGTCCTTGATGAGGACAGGCCAGGGCCTGGACACTGTCCAGGGAAGTAGGTTCTTGCTGGGTCCAGATAGTTACGTTGGCCCTGCCTCTGCCCTGTGACGTTAGCCGGTCTGGAGGCCCTGAGGGGCCTGTCTTCTCAGCTGGACGTCCTCTCCCACCCTCTTCATCTACCTGGCCAGTCCTCACCGAGGGGCTGTGACATGCCAGGTACCGTTTAGGCTCCTGTCCTCATGGAGCTCACAGTTTGAAAGAGACAGTAAACAAACTGATCACCAAGTATTTTAGGTAGCAGAAAGAAGTGTGGCATACTGCTGTCCCTCTCTGCAGGGTTCTGAAAGTGGGGGAAGCCGGTCCTGTGGCGGCCACGGAGTACACAGGAACTCTCTGTACTTTTCCTCAGTACTGCTGTGAGCATAAAACTGCTCTAAAGTCTAAAGTCGATCAAAAAGAAGAGAGTAAAAGAATGCCTTGTGGGGAAGCTTGTAGCAGCATGTCTCAATCTGGCGAGTTGTGTTCAGGATTTTCACTTCTAGTTTCATAAATGAGGTTTGTCCGTGCAGAGGGCTGCAGGCCTTAAGGCCAGATAGTGGATGTTTCAGGCTTCGTGGGCCGGATGGCCTCTGTCACAGCTACTCAACTTTGCTGGTGTACCATGAAAGCCGTAGATGACAAGTAAACGGATGAGTGTGGCTGTGTTCCAATAAAACTTTATTTATAAACACAGGTTGTGGGCCGAATTTGACTGTGGGTTGTAGTATGCAGATCCGTGATCTGTAGTTTTTTTTTTTGCCATATCTTTGTTAGGTTTAGCATTAGGAGTGTACTAGTTTCGTAAAATGAGTGTTCAGTCAGGGTTTCTTAGAGCAGGGGTCCTCATCCCCCAGCCTTGGTTTGTGGCCCATTAGGAACCGGGCTGCACAGCAGGAGGTGAACAGTGAGCGAGTGAAGCTTCATCTGTATTTGAGCCGCTCCCCAGTACTAGCGTCACCGCCTCGGCTCCACCGCAGATGAGCAGGCGTTAGAATCTCACGGGAACACTGGTCCCTGGTGCCAGACAGGTGGGGGACCACTGCTGTTGAGAAACAGACCCAGAGGGTACATAAATAGTAAAAGATTTATTATAAGAAATTGGCTCACACAGTCATGGAGGCTGAGAAGTCCCGTGATTTGCCGTCTGTGGGCTGGTGGCCCAGGAAAAGTTGGTGGCCTGGCATAGCCTGCATCCAGGGTTGGGGAACCAGGGGAGCCAGTGACGTGGAGTCCAGTCCCGTGCATGGGCCTGGGAACCAGGAGCGCCCAGGGCAGGAGAAGATGACAGCTCAGCTCAACAGTCGGCCAGGGAGGGCCACTGTCCCTTTCCTGTCCTCAGCGAATCAGGAGGGTCAGGGGAGGGCGAGCTGTCCTGAGACACTGAGTCAAACGCTCGTTTTATCCAGCAGCACCCTCGCAGACACACCCAGAGGAACAGCGAGGAGCAAACGCCTGGACACCTGTGATCCCACCTGTGAGCGGGGAAGGTTGACTGTGAACTTAACCGTCACGCGTTAGGAAGTTTCCAGCCTCCTCCGTGCTTTAAAATTGTTTAAACAAAAGACAGGACCTGTCAGAGGTCTGGTAAAACGTACCCGCAAAACCATCAGGAACTTGGTGCCTTTTAAAGGAAATTTTTGACAACCATTAAATTTCTGTTAGTGGTTATCGATCTGTTTAGGTTTTCTACCTCATCTTGTGTTAACGTTCTCTAAAAAAAAAATCAGTTTCATGTAGTTTATAAAGACATTGGAGTAAAATTAGATCTAATTTAAAAATTCTGATTTGTATCTATGATTATTAGATTACTTTCCTCATCTCCAGTGTTTTGGTGGGTCTCTTCCTTTTTTGGTTAGCCTTATCAAAGTTTTTATCTCATTATTCCCTTTAGAGAATCAGCTATCGGTTTTACTTATTAGTTCTCTGGTTCTTCTTACGTTTCTAATTGTATCTTTAATTTTAATTAACTTAATTAAAACTTGATTAATTTTTCTTAAATTTTTTCAAGTCTTAAATAGTTGAATGCTTAGCATATTTCCCATTAATTTACTAATAAAAACATTCAAGGTTCTGCAATTGTCTTCAAATTATAGCTCGGACCTCATTTCATTGGTTTTGATCTGTAGTGTTATTTCCTAAATTGTTGATTTCAGTTTCTATTTTCTTTTCACCTAAAATTTAGAAGTGTTTTTCGATACTCCC